>JBCEWC010004519.1:0-27085 GCA_038996855.1 Solanum aculeatissimum | reverse complement strand
TATTCGAATTTTGTTTAAAAATTAAGAGTTCAATACTTAATTCGTTTTGTGGAGGGTAAAAATTGGGTGTCAACAATGTTGATATAACGTACAAGTTGAACACATTGATACAATTGAATATGTTGATACAAAAGTATACCAACACACAAATAAATTTGATTACATTGATATACAAAGTACAATAGTAAATTGATACTCTTGAATATATTTCTATAAATGTCTAAAAATAAACAAATACACAAAAAAAATTGTCAAAAAAATACATTCGGATCTAAAATTTTTTGATAAAAAATATATAAACAAATTGAAATACCCACTATAAACATAGTTTACTAAGAACATGTTTCATCTCACAAAGAACAAAAAACAGACCCATTGTTCTACCTTCATCGGCCCACCATGAATGATATCACTTCTTCGTCTTTCATACACCAAAATTCAATTTGTGAGTCTGATGATTTTAGTATGGTAATAGAAGGATGTGGAGGCAACAAAGATGATAGAAGAAGAAGAAGCAAAAACAACAGTGGTTGAAGAGAAATCATAACTGAAATTAAAAAAATAAAATGAAATTGAATGATATAAACACAAATAAAAATGAGTTTAACTCACAAAATACAAATTCAAAATAACTAAATAGAAGTTATCCAATTCTAAGAAAGATGCACATGATAAACTTCACCTTGAAACTATAATTTGGGGAAAGGTGAAAATCATATGTATTCCAATTTGATTTGGAACCAAAAAGAGAGAAAAGAATATAGGAGAGAGAAGAGAATGAAGAAAATTGGATAGTTTATATGGTATAAGATCAGTTATTAATGTTTAAATTGATTTTTTGCTATAAAATTAATATTATAGCTATTGTGAGTAATTCTTTTAAACTATATCTATGTTTCGTAAATATATAGTATATGTTTGCTTTATTGCGTAGTTTTTCCTTCTTAAAACTACACAAAATTCGTATAAATAGTTATTTTGTATATTTTCATGAATTATTATCTAATAATAAAATGTGATAATCTTAAAAATAGCAAATTATATAAAAAGAACAAATCATCAAATATTATTATCAAATAACAATTTATGAAAATACACTACAAAAATAAAGCAAAAAATAATAATCTAAATTAAATTGATGTTGCTTAATACAATGTTATATTAGAATTTATAGTTTTTAGAAAGAAAATAAAGGAGTACTATTCCAACTTAATTAAATTTGTGTAGTTGAGTTCATTTAGTTTTAGAATTCTTTTTATATTTTAGGATTCCTTATATTATAAAGATAAGTTAAAAAATAATTTGAGGAAAAAAGTGAAAAGACGATTTTATCTAAAGAAGAGACTTTTAATAAAGGACAAAAAGTTCAAACAATATTTCTAAGGGTCTTCATGTTTTTGATATAGTACAGATGAGATCTTACCACGGGTCTCTTGCCTCGACACAAATCGCTTCAATCCCAAGGTCCATTCGATGCTAAGTAAACTCTCAATAAAATAGAAGTCATAACTTATAAAATCGTGTCATGCAAGAGGGATCATCTCTACTACTCGTCCACAATCATAAAATATAGTCATAGAATAACTCCTTAAACTTATATGATGTGTATAGGCCTTTCATCATCACACATTCATACTTAGGTGAGAAGGTCACACCATCATTAACACTTAGCTTGAATTTTATCATAAAAACTCAATTCATATTTCTCATGTAACTTGCATGAAAGCCTAGTAGACACATGATCATAATGTAAAGTTTTTCCTTGAAAAATATAATTTTATGCTAGAATCTATAGGGAATCATCTCAAAATCATGTAATTGATCTGAAATCATCCATAACCATGTAGGACAATATCTTGAATCATATGATTAAGAGGACCCATTAAAAATTTTATGAATTTATTATTTGACATATAATTGACATAATGCATGAGTCTACATGATGATCACTTGAAATCACACCATGTAATTGTAATTAATACTTAATTGAGTAAATAAACAACAATAAAATCTTAAGTCATGCAATTGAATGAAAGTTAACAAGACCCATAATGAGATCATGAACCATACATAGCATTGTAGAGAATTTCATAAGAAAAATCATCAATTCATGCGATTACCATCAATTTGTATCAAAGTAGATCAATGATCATTAATTTAGTCATAATTTATACGATTGAGTAGAAATTAGGAACACCCATAAATATACATGCTTGAATGTAAACATTGTTTCATAAGGAGTCAATTTAGAATCATGTAATTTGAACAATTTCATGCATAATTAGGAAAAACAATATCAATTGAACCCATAATTAAAAGACTTATAATTGAATTCATTAACCTTAGATATCGAGTAAAGGTAATTGGAAGAAAATTTGATGAAATTGTGTAATTAGACTTGAATCATGAATAATTAGACTAGTCGTTATACTAAAAATAATAGTTCATGCAATTGAAATTGAGATTACGAGGATTCATAAAACATACTTGAATTGGGTAGAAAAAGTAGAGATTTCTTTGGGCTCCATGGATGAAAGGGGTCCATGGATGAATACGCACATAAAATCCCTAAATGCAAGCTTCTAGCAATGGAGGATTGATCTTGACCTTGAAATAATAGCCTTGACTTGATTGAGAAAACAACAATTTTGAGAAAGAATTTTAGAGAGAAATAAATTTTAGATTTTGAGTTAATGAGAGGAAAACTAATTAATTGGATGATATACTACTTTAAAACACCCAAAAAATGCCTAGAATAGCATTAAAAAAGCTTTAAAAATGACTAAAATAATCCTAGAATGTGTCTAGAAAATTGCTGAAAAAAAGTGTAGAAAACCTTCATAGAAGACTCTATGGGTCGTGAAATATTTCAAGACTCGTAAAAGAATTTCGTATGATAACACATTGCATGTTGTTAGCCTAAAAATAGAAAGTTAAGAAATTTTTGGACTGACTTGGTCACACGAGCCAGTCTACAACTCGTAAAAGAAATCACGGATCATAGGTGAATTCGTGGACCTGAGTTCATACATTTAAAAAAAATTGAGAATTTTTGGAAATTGACTTACGATTAAAAGGACGAACCGCCAAAGAGATCACTGCCCGTGGTTTGCATTGTAGAAGTAATCCCTAAAGGATGATTTTTTTAAGTTTGAAATTGTTGTATGAGAGGACTTACGACCCGTAGAAGTAACGACGGGTCATCCTATATGTTCGTAGATTGAAAGGTGCAAATTCCAGTAACTCAACTTTTATGGCACAAGTTTCTATGAGCCAAGTCACGAGCCGTAGATGGAATCACGACCCGTGGCTGAGGTCTCATGATTAGCTCAGTTAATTTTTAATGAAGGGTGTTTTTGACATTTTCAATTCATTTAAGTCCTAAACTATGTTGTTTTGGCTATCCTAACCCACTTAATCTTCCCCAACTCTATAATTCTACTCCTAACTCATTCTAATTCATTCATCCTCATAATTCTATCAAGGGTTCTCAATATTTCCCTCTCTATAGAATAAGAATTCCATTAAAGCTAGTGTTCGAAGGTTGGCTTAAGGAATTCTAGAATTTCATCTCCAATTTCTTAAGGCTTTCACTTGAGGTATGTAAGGCTTCATTTATGGATTAGTTTCATCCGTGAAGCCCAATTTAAAATTTTCTTTTTATCAAAATTTCATGATGATTTCTTATGAGCTTTTAAACTATGATTCCAAATGCATGGATTATGACTCCTACACGATGATTATACTTAATTATCCATGAATTATGAAGAGTTATACGATTTTCAAGCAAAAATATGTGATTTGTATGATTAGGGCTTGATAAATTGATGTGAATTCCTTTACTTAAGATCCTAATTGATTTAGTTGCATGTTTTCTCTATGAATTTTGTTAAACTGCATGATTTTGACTCAATTATGCATGAACCCACATTTAACCTAGTCTCCTAGGATAAAGATATGAATTTTCATGACAATGATTTTAAGTATGTAAAAATATGTATTATGACAATGATGATTATGATGTTATGATAATGATGATGCTATGATAAAGAGGCTGATGAAGACCCTAATGTTTATGATGATGATGTTAAGGTGGGAATGTCTACCCACACTATATGAAAAGCTAAGTAGATGGACTATACTTATGTCATGAGATGTTATCATGAAAGATTATGATGACTATTTTATAAGTTATGAAAGTATGATTTTAATGAAGTATGAACTATGTTGAAAGCTATGTATATGCATGTTTTTATGTATTTCATGGGATATAACTTAGCACCGAAAAAACTTTGGGAGATTTCATAGTCCCATAACTATGTGCCACCATAGGAATGATTTTCATATTTTTATGCCTTAAAGGTGTGCTAATGGATCCATATAACTTTTAATGAACACTCACCATGCTAAGATAAAACCTAAAAGGTGGGGTAAAATGATGGGTTCTCACCATGTTAGGATAGAGCTTATAGGGTGAGCATTGAGTTTACCTTGTCAAAGTAGACTACTCTTTTCACTTGGTGTAGAGGGAACATCAAGATTCCATGTAATAGTTCGTGTGGTCTTATATGATAGTTATGGTATTATTCCCACATATGTATGTTAAGGTTATGATTGGATTTGATGATGCTTCTTCTCATGATTTTTAAATTTCTATTGCTCATGCATATTGTGTTCACATCCTTTTGATCGTGGTTATGTATATTGATATTATATTGTGATGTCCTTTAATTCAAGGCATACCTACGTACTTAGTATATTTCAGGTACTAACGCATGCTTCTTTGCCTACATGATCTAACCATGTAGGGATGGACGACGAGACTACTATTCCATTTCGTGGCTAACATTGGAGTTTGATAGAGGATTGTTGGTGAGTTTCCATGCTTTGGGAGAAAGCCCATTTATGATGTTTCTATATGTTGAAACTTTATCACTTTCTTTTGATGTACATCTTGAGGGTGAGCTAGTAAGCTATGTTCTAGACGCTGCCAAGATCTTACGATATAGAGGCAAGTTTTGGACACCATGGATGGATATAATTTCTCTAAGGGAAACTATGATATTTCTATTTTTATGCATTTCACTTGCTTATTCTCTTATGTATGCTTATTTTACCTTATGAATGCTTATGATATGAATACGAGGTTTGGATGGGATGCCTTCGGGTGTCACATTCGCCGTGTCACGGCTAGACTCTAGGTCCGGGTCGTGACACTTACACTACTCGACAAGACTTCATTAAAATGGATATAACTTTTTACTCCAAACTCAAAATTAGTGGCTTTGAAAAGATAATTTAAATACCTTTAATTTAATAGGTAATTGACCATATAATTCTTTTTGTTCTAGGAGATATAATCGTTTGAAATTGATCCTTATATGGACTCATGCGAAAAACTTAGCCAATAAAATTTCTTTGGACTTGGCTTGATGTAAGAGATCCATTATAATCTTAAACCCCATTTAATATACTTTAAATACTTAAGAATTGATTCTTACACAATGTACAAATGGCAGGTTATCAAGCTCGAGACTATACACATGACGAATGGCTCGAATCCCAACTTAAATTTTGGAGTGTTACATATTGGGCCATGCTCGCACGAGTTCATAGGTCTAGTATAGAATACATAGTATTTTATAATGATGTTTTTTTTTGTAATTGTGAAGTTCTAATATTGTTGGCCGGATGAAAGTTTGTTGGTAGATGTTTGTAAAATATAGTGTTTCACTAATTATTGAGTTTCTATGGAGGAGTTTTAAGGCTCGTACATGGGTATGAGAATGTGAGTGAATGGAAAATTGATCAACTTTGTGATGATGAAAAGGAAAAAATAGAGATGAGGAGTCAGGGTTGTGAAGCTACTACGGGAACGGGGTTGACAAAAATGATGAAGGATACAAGAGCCGCGGAGATGTGGTGAAGTTGTAGGTGGTTCAAAATCGAATCAAAATTAATAATTCGAGTCAAAAAATAGTTATCGATTTCACCATTAATGGGTGATGGTTTAATTGTTTCAATAGATATTTTGATTTTTTTCATATTGGCAAATCAATTTTTAATGGTGTGAGTTTTTTTATATTTATACTTATATCATTCAGTGTATATAATGTCCTTGGCTTAGGTTTAGTTTCATACTTTTAGTTATGACAATCTCAAAATTTTCAATTGTTCTAAAAGAAGTTTGTATTTACTTTTCAACAAGATGCAATCTGTCAACTTATGTGAATGATTTATTTGGTTTGTCATCTTATTTATAAGTGATAATCAATTATTTTTATTTTTTGTGTCAAATAATCTTAACTGTTAAAGCAATAATCAAATAGATAACGATCAATGACCGATAAACTGATAATCGATAAGTCAATATCTTAATAATTTTATAATAGTTTAGCATGTGTACAAATCACTAATTAAACGATCGATACACAATCATAGATAAAGAAGACAAGTTGGGAAGAAGAGGAATAATTGCAATAGTTTTTCAATCTAGACTGCTTCGTTTGGCTCCAAATATTTTTGGAAAAAACTTGGAGAAAAAATTGGGATGGGGTGTTTGACCAAAAACTTGACAAATAATTGTTGGGAAATTCTCAAGTTTCCAAGTACTAGAAAAAAGTAGTATTTGAGAACTTGGGAGATACTTGGGAAGTTTATTAACTCAAACTAAACATTCATCTATCAATTTACTCCATTAGCATGACCAACCACTCGATTTGTTAACACCGACCAATTCGTTGTTGACACTGGCTTCGAAACACAAAAGGATTTCTAGTTCCATATAAAGGAGTGCAATATCATTTGCAAGACTACTAAGGAAGTGATAGAGAGCCCAAAAATGGTAAAAAATTATTTAACTATAAACATGCCTTTTTGCGCAATGTAATTGAAAGAACATTTGGTGCGTGGAAAAGTAGATTCAAAATACTACAACAAGGCATGAATAACTATGATTTAGACATGCAAGTAAAAATAGTACTTGCTTGTGTCGTATTACATAATTTTTTACGTGAAAATCAAAGCAGCGATGAAATATTCATTGAATATGAAAGTGATGATATGATTACTAATGAAAATGATAAACAATTGACTCAGTGTATCAATGTTACTTCATGTTGTTGGTCATCTGATCTAGAAATGAAAGTTTGTCGAGATGAGATTGTTCGTAGAATGTGAAAAGATTTTATAAAGAATAGTTTGGTACTATAACTTTCGAAATAAATAGTTTGAGTGAGAACATTGGAAAAAAGAACAATTTATTTTTAAAGCAATTAATGTATTGATCTTATTCACATTTATGTCCGGAGAAAGAAGATTTTTTTTTTCCCTTGCATTATTTGACATGTCAATTTTGCTTTAAACACTACTAGAATGTGTTTACGTGTAGGTACAATGTTTCCAAATCAAAATCAAACACAATTAAATACTAAGATAAGATGAAACACAAAATAGTTTTCTTGTATAGGTCCCACTTAAGAATAATCAGCAAAATCCAACGGCTCAGATTTCTTATGCTTTCCATCATATCCACAGTTCATCATAGCTGTGCTTCCATGTGTCCATTCATCAATAGAAAGGTCAGAAATTCTAGATGAACCATACACTATCGTCCACGTGTCCTCCCTTCGTTGTCAATATTTACGATTTTACCCTTCATTCTTTTCTTAGCAATTTCTTGCTACCAGTTCTCCTAAAAATTCACTTTCATTTTTTATAGAGCCTTCTTTTTCTTTCCTTTTCTATTGAGTTTCGAGTGCCTTATCATTAGATCCATACATATATATCATCATATCTTTATATCTGTTTCTACCTGCACTGGCAGAGTTCTTGGTCGGCGGCTATCTCCGACAGGTCTGTTCTTTTTATTTTTTTAAATTTTTTTTTTATGGAGTCTATGATTTATGTTGAATTAAGATCTGTGAGGCTCGTGGGTATGCTCGATCTGATCATATTAGCGTGTGAAAGTGGTTGATTTTGTTAAGGTTTGAAGCTTTTGCATGTGGGTCGAGTAGGATTATCAGAATTACATTTTCAATTTGGATAGGAACTAAATTGAATTGGGGATTTTCTTATTTTTGTTGTTTATGTCTGATTATTGATGTTGAATTGGATTTTGAGTAGAATCTTAAGATGATTTCAATTTGTGAAATTGGGGTTTCGTCAATTACTTTCTTGCCCAACTCCCTCCATCGTGTTCTTGTTTGGGAAAACAGTGTGCTAGTTTCAACTGCGACTTCTAACTTATGCTTTTAGGAAATAATTAGCTTTTTCTTAAGCTACTTCCTTCCTTAATCCCAATCTCCTTTTTTTCTTTTAGTAACATGGGCGCGATCTATTTTTTTTTAATGTGGAACAATTAGAGATTTTGATTAGCTTCATCACGCCCCGAGATTTATTTTGGAAAGAAGTGTACTTAATTCAGCTACAGATGGCTCCTTATTGTTGTCTGAAAAAATTGGTTTTTTTTGCTTATAAATAAAGCAAGAAAACTTGAGCTTTTTTGCTCCATATTCCTTCTGCAGTTCAGCGTTTCTTTTATTCTTTATGTTTGGACTTGTACACTCAGTCCAAAATGAGTGAATACGTTGTTTTATGAAACAACTAAGTTAAAAAAGTAGGAGTGGGTTTTCTTCTTTTTAGTTGAGAAGGTTAAATTATAATGTCTGATGAGACTTCAAGATTGCTGATATTAGAGATCATAAGAGTTCTTGGCGTTCACAACTTCAAATTGCAGAATTACGAAGGATTTAGTCCCTGCAAGTGATTCAAGAGAATTAGTTGGAGAATTAAGGATATTTTCTGTGTTTTTTACCCAGATTCCTATGGAAGTGTAAGGACTTTAATGCTTTGTTAAGCTACATATCTTGGGGGAGTGTTAATACCAGCTGTCAATTTTGAAAATACTCAATTTGATGGCTTTGGTTGACCACCTGCATTTGTTCCACCCAAGTAACAGTCATTTGTTAATGTTGCTAGTAAGCTGTTCATGTCCTATCTTTCTCTCTATATTGTGGTGGCGGTGGAGGTGCTGGTGATATCTATTCAAGAGTTCTCCTGATAAGCAAGATAATTGTTGTAAAGCATCTTTTTTATGGAGGTTCATGAGTCGTCATGATATTTCACCTATGTAGTTCTTTTTTGTGAGACACATATGATTTGGTATAAACTTACTTTATTGTGTTTTGAAAATATTGTCATGCTAATACAGTTCATGTACATACTAAGTTTCTTTTGTCTGCTTGTAGGAGGGAAGGCCATGGGAGTCGTTTGAAGAAGAGTGGAGCAGATACTTTATTAAATTTCAGTCACGATATTGGTTTGGTATTTTCTGGGAGATGGATAAATGCAAGGGTTGTGATAAACTAGGAAGAATGGTGAGAGACAAGCCTGTGAATGCTTACCAGTCTTCTCTTCTTCAATCTCCTGTTGTTTCTGTTTGGGATTGTATTGTCCGCAAAATGAGGTATTCCTACATACCTGAGTGGGTGTAGGCATAATTTCAGTATACTGGTTTCATAATAGTTTTCATATTTGAAATCATTAGTTTTCGCTTTAGTTTTAATAACGGGATATAAAAGGAAAGAGAAATAAATAGTTGTAGAGATAATGTATACTTCTTAAAGAAACTTGTAACAAAGGAAATTCAAGAAGGTCTAGAGGCAATAGTTCTCAAAATTTGTCAATAAGATGGAATGTGCTAAAGCTTCACCTGCTGTTAGAAAAGGGAAGAAGAAGCAAGTAAAGGATGAGTTGGATCGAATTAAACAGGCTGAGAAAAAAAAGAGACGCTTAGAGAAAGCCTTGGCTACTTCAGCTGCAATTCGCTCTGAATTGGAAAAGAAGAAACAGAAAAAGAAAGAAGAACAACAAAAGCTTGATGAAGAGGGTGCCGCTATTGCCGAGGCAGTTGCTCTGCATGTCCTGGTAGGTGAAGAATCAGATGATTCATGTGAGCTTTTGCTTAAGAAGGATAAAGAATCAAACCAATGGGATCTTGCTAGAAATTTTGACTTTTTTATGAGTGGAGAAAGAGCAATGCTTCCTCATCAAGACCTCTCAATATATTCTGTTGAAGGAACACGGTGGGTGCCTGGTCCAAACGGGGATGGCATGTGGAATGAGCAGGAAAATGCCGCGTGGATGGTGTCTTCTGTTCCTTGGGTAGGGAATGTTCACCATCAATGGTTTGATGAAGGGAATTGGGAGGTTCAAAGAATTTCTGCTGGTCTTCTTGCGGCACAGGCTGTTTCATCACTTCAGATTGCAGGGGATGCTCCAGTGGACTCATATGTCTTCGATCGGATGCTGCGACAGTGAATTGAAGAACTTAAGTCTATCATCCAGTTGGCAGTACCTTATGCGATGTCTTTTTGTTTTTGTAAAATAAAAAAAAAATCTTGTGTATATATTTCAATTGAACTGAATTCACATTGTGTGCGAGTTTGTGTGCTTGTGCTATGTGCATGTTCGAGTTTTTAAAATTCACTATATGGATTCTGAATGATTGTTGTACTCTGAATGGATAATATCTTCTTGTGTATGGGAATCCACAGTTGAGTTTCATTATACTACAGATAATGCTGAGAATGACTATCTAGGAATATAAACTTTCCTTTTGGTTCTATTGTGCAACAAAATTTATCTGTTCACCTTTCAAGTGGTTTATAGTTTCTAAATATATATTTTAGAAAGTGTTCAATGTAGCGTCATTATAATCTGTCGTATGTGTCTTTGCGCAAGTATGTATTTGGTAGCAGCCGTAGTGGTTTCAATTTCCGTATTCTATATCTAGAGAAGAGCAAATGTTAAGTTTGTACAGAATACATGCATATGAAATGAAGTTCTTTATTCTCAAATGGAGCAAGGATAAAAGGTGGAAAAAAAAGAAGAAAACTACTACTATATGATAACTCTAATATGTACATTCTCTGTACAGGAAAGCCCTTTTCCTATCAATATATGGACCTATCTATCTTTTTTGGAAGTTAAATGCCTTAATTGAGTATGCAAATAAGAAACCAAAAACAACAGAAAATCCAACGTGAATGAGAGCTACATATCCTACAAAATCATATTTGAAGTCAAAGTAACTCTCTATAAATTGTTCCACTGTTTCATTGGTGTCAAGCTTGTCCTTAAGGTCTCCAAATTGTGAGGCCATTAGTCCATATAATGTCCAAGCTGTAGGACAAATGTAATAGTACCATTTCCACCAAACTGGAATACTCTGTAATAATCCAGAAACAAAGAAGAGAGTGTAGTCATTAGTTTCTTTGTTTCTCTTTTTTGGGGTAACATGTGGGAATGAGATCACTCAACGTCAAAGTTCTAGAACAAATGTTGATAAATTCAAATTACTAATAGAACTAGTACAAGGTAACTTACAGTTTTTGGAATGATGAATCCTGAGAAAAGATTCCAGTGTCCATAACATGCAGAGGAAATGATGGTTGCAAGGCCGTGATTAGGTGTAGCAGCTACTGTCATCATCCCAAAAAACGTAAAATATAGCAAGGTGAAGTACATGAAGAACAGATACCAAAAGAACTTGGTAACTGTCCACTCATATCCTATCATGGCGTATACTATGACTCCATATATCATTGTCTGGATGAATAGGTAAGGGAGCTCAATCATAACCTGCATATAAAGGTGATGGTATATCAGTGGAGTACGCAAAATTTTCAACAAGAAGTGCACACCTATAGTCAAGGTTATGTGCGTCACAGGGACTTCGATGGTTTTAAATGTTTACTTTCTGTCACAAATTGATATTTACTTTGTATTATTTCAAGTGGTGTCTTGCTAATGACACCCCTTAATATAAGGTACCTCCGTTACTACAGGATATGCCATTTTGTCCTTTAGGCAGCAAAAAATTTCCAAGATTTTGAAGAAATCAGTGTCAATTCATTGAGAAATATAAGCTGTACCTGTCCAAAAGCATAAGGCAGAGCTGAATACATCCCAGCTGCTCTTTCCCTATAGAAAACTGTCCTCTCGATGGAGATGATTGGCTGAACTGCTGAAGAATTTTGCACACCAAGAAACATAACAGCAGCATACATAGAACCTATGGCATTGAAAAAATCTTGTTGCCTTCCCCTGAAATTTGGTGCAAGCAAAATATTAGACCTGAAACTACGAGAAACAAATATCTTGAAAATCAGGAGCAGTTATTGCAGCGTATCTTTTTCCTCTTTACCTCTTGGAGCCAAGATCCCAGAATATTGTTCCAAACATTAGAGCAACGAAGATTGTAAACAGAAGCCTGACTGCTGTGTATGCAGGATTTCTCCAGTATGACCAGTGCTGTTTCCAGAGGCAAGCCATGCTTTGTGCGAAGAAAGACTGCGAGTACTTTGTAGGGAAGTATAAATCTTTTGATCCCGGGGCTGGTACACTTAGTTCCTTGATTAATGCTTTGTTTCTCCTGAATTATTTAGTAAATGAGTCTACTTTAGAATCATTGATTAAACATGTCTAATTCTGTTCAGTTTCAACTTAAGTTTGATTTCTTTTCAAGAGATTTCATACTTGTGCAACTCTGAGTTCCTGTACAATTCTGCAAAGTCCATTCCAAGAAGTGTTTCTTGTGCTGCAGTGGTGATCTCCAACATCCATGTTGCAGGATTATAACCATCTTTTATCTTAGGTACTCCATCAATTCCCTGAGGCAAAAGAGAAAAGAGCCATTAGTTTTAGTACCCAGCCAGCATTATGATGCCAGTTATCTTATCTATATTTTTCTCACCTCAAAATACTTAATAAGCTGAGAAGAATGGCGTCCTAGTGGACCGACATATATTTCTTCACCTCCCCATTTTAGAAGTAGCAGCTGCAGTTTGTTGTAGAAGAATTAAGTGGTTTGTCTCTAAATAACATTACTTAAATTTAACGAAGTAAATGTATTCACCTCGTCAAAAGCATCAAATATGTCGATGCTTGGCTGATGAATGGTGCATACCACTGTTCGACCAGTATCTACTGTATTTCTCACTGTCCTCATCACTATTGCAGCAGCTCTAGCATCTAGTCCTGAGGTTGGTTCGTCCATGAATATGATGGAAGGATTGGCAACAAGCTCAACTGCAATTGTAAGTCTCTTTCGCTGTTCAGTTGATAGACCATTCACTCCAGGCAAACCAACTACTGATTCTCTTAATGGGGTTAGCTCTACAAGGTCCATGACCTCTTCAATAAACATCTGCAGCAACAATATCTAGTTTAGCATCCAGTTTCTATAAGCATTACCTGACTGATTGTTCTTATTTCTTGAATTTACCCTTCTAGTTGCAGTGTCAACTTCCTGAGGCAACCGAAGCCAAGCAGAATATTGCAGGGATTCATATACTGTCACATGTGGTGAATGAATGTCAGTTTGCTCACAGTATCCTGCTATTCGAGCAAATGTTTCTTGCTTCTTGGGGTACCCAGATATAGTGATGCTTCCTTCTATGTATCCATTGGTTTTCCTTCCGGCTAATACATCCATCAGGGTGGTCTTACCAGCTCCAGTAACACCCATCAGAGCTGTCAAAACTCCAGGCCTAAAAGCACCACTTATGCCTTTCAAGAGTTCAAGCCGATCCTCAGTAATACCCTGATCTTTCATTTCCTGGAGTCAAATCATTACTTTTATTTTGTGCAGGACAGAAAATTAGATCAAAACAAGTTGAGCCTTTATCATCTGCAGGATTCACTTCAGGAGTAGTTTCAAACAGATATATCACTATAAATTTTGCATGGAGTAATACTGCAACTTACTTGTGGCATATTTACTGCATATCTGATATCATCAAAAGCTATATAAAGGGGCTCAAAAGGAAGAACCATTCCTCTTTTCCTGTTCGCGTTTACATCGGTCTCGTTAAAGCTGCCTACTCGCGAGGACCTAGACCTGGAAGATTCACTTCGTAGAACTTCATTTCCTCCTCCTGCATTTTTGTAAACTAAATCAAAAGATCTCCTTTCTCCTGTGGTTAACTCAGTAGCCTCATCCCTTGTGCTGGCTATCCTGTCTGTCACCGTTTCTTCTGATAGAATTGGCTGAGGTTTCCCAAAAGCTGCACAAAAGCGCTCTCACTTAGTCAATGTATTGTCTTTCTATAGATGGTATATATAATAGGTTGCATAACACGAGTTTCTGGATCCTTACGATTGAGATAAGTTAGGGCCACTGAGAAAAGGAAATTGAAGAGCAAAACATATCCAAGTAGAGCTCCCACTCCTATCCAATACCAGCTTGCAGACGGAAAGAGTCCACGCAATTTTAAGAATGTTTCACCTAAGGTATCTGTGGAGTTTGGAGGAGCCTACAAACCAAAGAAAAGGTGAACTTTCAGTAATGCAGCCTTGACATCTCTTTTGTTTTAATAGAAGTTCACAATCTCTTACTTACATGTGCCCAACTATTCCCGAGAAATTCATTGACTGCAATGGCATTTTGCGCATACATCATAGGCGAAAACCAGTAGCCCCATATCCACCATTTCTTCACATCATCTAACAGATAATTAGCATTGTCCTAGTTAATGCAAGTTACAACTGACAGGACGAACATATAAGTTGTATATTGTACTTGCAGTTTCTTAACAGTGCCTGAAATTTTACCTTTTGATACAATGAATCCACCCATAACCATAACTGTAAGTAGTGCAAATGATCCAAATGTGTTTGCAACTATTAGATTTCTTCCAAGAGCTGCCAATAATCGAAATAGTGCTGAGGCCATCTGGTTAACACATATAAGAAGAAATATCTGTTTGAAAAATCTGCAAATTGTGAATCAATCTGTCAGATTGAGAACTGACAGCATTGTCGCGTACAAATGAAAAGACTGATTTTTTTACCTCCCACTATCTGCATCAAATCCTACGACATAATAAGTCATACACACCCAAATGCAAACTTCTACAAGAGTGATTGGTATCTTAAGAATCCATGTAGGTAGAGCATATGCCCAAGCAGGAAAGAAGAGAAAATCGCGCTGTTTGTAGAAGACAGGAAGCTTCACAATACTGAGGGCAAGTTCTGAGTATCCATTGAACATAATCATCATTACAGCAAAAAATAGTGCACCCAAATAAACACCACCATCCCTTGCTGAATTCTTGTGCAGCTCCGTTCGTAGGAATAGTGTCATTGTTATGAAAGCCATTATGGTAAGCTGGAATGCATAACAGAATACTTTGGTTTCCTCAAGACTAGCATTCGACAGCTTAAAAGGGTAAAAAAGAAAAAATTAATCAATTCTTTGAAATGTTACTCACTTGTACTATCTTGAACATATAAATGAATGAATTCCTCTTCATAAGAAGGAATTCTCTAGCTGTACACGCTTTCAGTAGTTCCTTCTTGCTAACACCATAACTCTGTGTGGTTAGAGCAGCAGGGTGGCTCTTGGATTTGTCAAAAGGAACACCAAGCTCATCCCCTAGCTTCTGTCCAATGTGAAAACACTGGAACTTCTCAGAAAATTCCTTCACAGTAACAAACTTATAAGGTTCTTCTCGATTAGCCCAGTATTGCTCTTGATCCTTCCGCGATGTCACCTGTTATAAACACAAAAAAGAGTTGATCCGAAACTTGAAAAGCTCTGCGATTAGAAATACTAAAGAAAATCAGTTGTGAATGAGGCTTACTTCTTGTAAGAAATCAGCTACTCCTTTCCTTTCAGGGCATTTGAACCCCATGTTTTCAAAGAACTCTAACACGTTTTCACGAGGACCTTGGTAAACAATTTGTCCATCTGCTAGAAGAACTATGTCATCAAATAAGTCATAGGTTTCTGGTGCAGGCTGTAGAAGTGAGATCATAGTAGTTCCTTGAAGAATGTGGATTGATTGCCTAATTGAATTCACTATCTGAAATGTTGTCGAGCTGTCTAAGCCAGTTGAAATCTCATCCATGAAAAGTGCTACAGCTGGTCCAACCATCATCTCCCCTGTACTCATCAAATTTTATAACCTTAAAGTATAAATTTTGGTTCCCTGTAACTAGTTTAGTTTAAAGTTGACACCACATTAATCACTATCTCTAGGTTCTAGATTGTCTGGTTTTGCTCTAACCTGCAGTAACTCGCTTTTTCTGTCCGCCTGAAATGCCTCGGAACATTTCGTCTCCAATGAGCGTATCAGCGCAGATGTCAAGTCCCAATACCTGCACAATTTGGAGTATGGAATAGTGTATTCCAGGAAAGATTTCTTCATTAAACTTGTAATTCAGGAAATAATGCCTTCACACCTTGAGAATATAGTCTGTTACAACATTAGCATCCTGCCCTTCTATTGAAGCTGCCTGTTGGACAAAAAACCAATAATTGAGTCATTTCTCTGTTGGACAACCTACAGAAGATCATGGCTAAATGACACGCATGGAGAGCTTAGGGACTGAAATGTGTAATTAGCTTAAGTTAGTTAACTGCTCTACAGTGAAGAATCAGTTATTCTGTTAGAAGTTTGTTAAAGTTTGTTAGAAATCTGTTAGAAGTTAGCACAGGTTTAGTCTATAAATAGCAAAGGAAGTCAGATTGTAGGAGTTAGTTTTTCAATACACTCTTGTATAAGATTGATACAGCTCAAGGAGCAATGAATAAAGTTCTTCCTTCTCCCTACATCTATCAGTTTCTTTGAGATGAATCTATGGAGATCAAATAATTCAACATGGTATCAGAGCCTCACGATCTAGTGGATCAGTAGAGCTAGTTTTCATTGCTGCTGGAGTCGAAAATTAGGATCAATCGAAGAGTGAATTGAAGTTTCTTCTCAGAATTTGCTGATCTCAATTAAGGAAGTGCATCAATGGCGATTGTGGAAAACACATCTGGCAAGAGTGCTCGTGATGAGGAGATCACGATTGGAGTGAATCATCCTCTATATTTGAGGCTCTCAGATACACCAGGTGAGCATCTGATTGAGTTCAAATTATCTGGTACTGAGAATTATAATATGTGGTCGAGATCTATGAGAATAACACTGTTTGACAAAAACAAAATTGGTTTTGTTGATGGAAGTTGTAAAAGAAATATATACAATACATCTCTACATGCTCAATGGGATCGATGTGATGCTTTTGTTCTAAGCTGGATAATGAATGCTGTGTCTAAGGAACTATACAACAATGTTGTCTATGGTTCTAATGCTGCGAGTGTCTGGAAGGAATTGAAGGATAGATTTGATAAAAGGAATATATCGAGAATTTACAAGTTACATCAAGAGATAGTAGATTTGACTCAAGGAGTTGGAACTGTAGCGAGCTATTATTCTAAGCTAAGAGATCTATGGGGAGAATATGATGCTATGGTACCAACCCCTTCATGTGGATGTCCAGAGTCAAAGGTGTTTTCAGATTATCTTCAACAACATTGACTTGTGCAATTCTTGAGTGGGTTGAATGATTCATTTGGACAAGCTAAGAGCCAGATTATGCTCATGATCCCCACTCCCACTATTGATGAAGCCTATGGAATGGTAATACAAGAGGAGACACGAAGAGGGAAAGCAATTATGGAACAACCACCGGAAATAGGAACACAGGTAATGAACTACAACAACTGTGCTACTGAAATGGGAAATAATCAATCACAAGGACATGGAGTCCCTTACAAGAGTCAAGTCTCCAAAGGAAGATGTGATTACTGTAAGAAGAGAGGTCACACAAGAGAAGCTTGCTGGATGTTAGTTGGTTATCCAGATGATTTTAAAATGAAGAAGAGGTCCTTCAATGTTCCTGCAGTCAACAGTGCACAATTGAACTCCTTCAATGCCCAAGAAGAGCACCAAGGGGGAGAACAAAAGGTGGAAGACAAGCAAATGCACACACAAGGAAATCACTTTACCAATGAACCATATCAGCAAATCCTTCAGTTGCTATCAAAATCTAAAATCGCAGAAGATATAGCTGCTCATACAAAAGTCACAAGTGTACCTTTATCACTTCTTAGCAAAATTGAGAAGGATAAATCGATAGTTAATTCAGGGGCTACCAATCATATGGTGTCTAGTTTAAGCATGTTCACTGCTTATCTAGAATTACCTTTAGATAGCAAAAGGAAAGTACAATTACCTACAGGTGAAACCAGTAGAATAACTCACCTAGGACAGTCACAGGTATTAGATGGAAAATTGCTCAAGGAGGTGTTATATGTCCCAAGGTTTAAATACAACCTCCTACCAGTCTCTAAATTCACAAAGGATGTTGGTTGCTTTGTATCCTTCTATCCTGATTGTTGTGTGTTTCAGGACACCTCAACTGGAAAGGTGAAGGGGATTGGTAGAGTGGAATGTGACTTGTATGTGCTGGATGTTCAAGACAACAAGAATTATACAAGGAAGCTGCTACTGGCTGGTGTGAGTTCATCAAGCTCATTAGCTTTACAAAGCATCAGTGCACAATTATGGCATAAGAGACTTGGGCATATTTCTATGGATGCCTTAAGGAAGATACATATGTTTTCTGGAAAAGCACATGTAGATACTGTAGAACACTGTAAAATTTGTCCTTTGGCAAAACAGACCAAGCTGCCATTTCCTAGTAGTATAAATAAAAGTGTTCATTTTGTAGAATTGATCCATTGTGATGTATGGGGTCCTTTCAAACTTCCTACCTATGATCATAAAAGATATTTTCTTACCTTAGTAGATGACTACAACAAGTATACTTGGGTTTGTTTGATGAATTCCAAGAATGAATGCATTATGATGTTAAGATTCTTCATTGCCATGCTAAAAAATAAGTTTTCCTGTAGTATCAAGACATTGAGAATTGATAATGGAGGGGAATTCATGAACTTAAAAATGAGAAATTTCCTCAATTTGGAGGGAATTAATCATCAAAGTTCCTGCCCATACACCCCTCAACAAAATGGTCTAGTTGAAAGAAGATATAGATACATCCTTGATGTAGCAAGGGCACCCAAATTTCAAAGTGGTCTACCCTTGAGGTTTTGGGGTGATTGTGTCTTAGGGGCAGTGTATCTGATCAACAGAATTCCTTTTAGAACCACTCATGGTAGATCTCCTTTTGAGATGGTTTTTAACAAACCTCCATCTCTTGATCATCTCAGAGTCATAGGTTTTCTTTGTTATGCAACAAATGTGAAGAAGCAACACAAATTCTCCTTTAGAGCTGTCCCTGCTGTACTTCTAGGCTATTCTGCAGTCCAAAAGGGATACAAATTATATGACCTGACACATCATTCTCACTTTGTTAGCAGAAATGTAACCTTTCAGGAAGATATATTTCCCTTTCTCGATCCTACATTTGATCTTAAGGCTTCTATTCACCTACACCAAATTCACCAACACAAATCCTTAATCCAGATGAAGAGGAAACTATTTCATTTCCTCCGGTGTCCTGTACTCTTAATCCTTCCTAAGAGGTCCTTCACCCTCAACTTGAAACATCCACTTTTCCAATGACATCCCAAGATGTCACTTCTAGCCTCCTACCACAACAATCCACCAATTTTATTTCAAATCCTCCTAGAAGATCAAATAGAGTTTCAAAACCCCCTACTTGGCTACATGACTAAATAGTCAGTAAGCCTTCTACTAGCTGTAACTAATCCTATTTCTAATTTTGTTGATTATTCATCCCTGAAGCCTAGCTACACCAGATGCCTTGCAGCCTATTCCTCAAAGACAGAACCACATTCCTACAATGGAGCAGCTTAACAATCTCAATGGATTAAGGCAATGTAGGATGAAATTCCGTTGAAGAAAATCAAACCTGGAGCATAGTTCCATTACCCCCAACAAGAAACCCATAGGTTGTAAATGGATTTACAAGATCAAGTATAAAACTTCTGGTGAGGTGGAAAGGTACAAATCAAGGCTGGTGGCCAAAGGTTTCACACAAAAGGAGGGCCTGGACTACACAGACACATTTAATCCAATGGTTAAAATGGTTACAGTCAGGTCTGTTATATCTGTAGATGCTTTATATGGATGGAACATATTTCAAATGGATGTACACAATGCTTTCCTACAAGGTGATCTACCCGAAGAGGTCTATATGACCATTCCTCAAGGTTTCAACTCACAGGCTCCAAGACAGGGGGAGACACTGGTATGCAGGCTTCATAAGTCCTTATATGGACTAAAACAAGCCTCAAGATAGTGGAATCTCAAACTGAGTCAAGCCCTTCATCAACTAGGATTTTCTCAGAGTCATTATGATTACTCACTTTTCGGGAAACAAGAAGGAACAACATTAACATTGGTGCTTACATATGTTGATGATCTGCTGGTGTCAGAAAATGATAATAACCTCATTGAGAAAACAAGAGTTGACTTGCAAAACTGTTCCAAGATAAAGGATTTGGGAGAACTCAAATTTTTTCTTGGAATTGAATTTGCTAGATCAGATAGAGGTATATACATGTGTCAAAGAAAGTATGCTTTGGAACTGATTGCTGAGCTTGGCCTGAGTGGTTCTAAACCATCTACAACACCTCTTGAGGTGAACAAAAAGCTGACATCAGTTGAGTTTGACAATACAGTCAAGATGGATATACAAGGCAAGAAGACACTGTTGGAAAGTCCAGAAACCTATCAAAGGTTGGTAGAAAGACTATTGTACTTGACCAGGACAAGGCCAGATGTGTCATTTGCAGTACACACACTGAGCCAATACATGCATTCTCCTAAACAATCACATATGGAAGCAACCATCAGAGTGGTGAGATATATTAAATCAACACCTGGACAGGGTCTTTTAATGCCATCAATAGGACAAGAAGAACTAACAACATATTGTGATGCTGATTGGGAACTTGTCTACAGACTAGAAGATCAGTTACAGGATATATGGACTTTTTTGGGTCTGTTTTGGTTTCTTGGAAGTCAAAGAAGCAGGAGACAGTGGCTAGAAGCTCAGCTGAAGCAGAATTCAGAAGCTTGGCTGACTGTTGAAGTGGTCTGGTTAAAGGGCTTATTTGGAGAACTTGGAGCAGCTAATCCAATATTTCATGAGAGGACAAAATATATTGACATAGATTGTCACTTTGTAAGAGAAAAGGTGAAAGATGAGACTATGTAGACTCAACATATAAGTACTCAGGAGAAGCTTGCAGATATCCTCACAAAAGGGCTAGGCAAGGCACAACATCAGCATTTGCTGTCCAAGCTTGGTGTGAAGAACAAATTTCTTCCCAACAGCTTGAGGGGGAGTGTTGGACAGCCTACAGAAGATCATGGCCAAATGACACACATGGAGAGCTTAGGGACTGAAATGTGTAATTAGCTTAAGTTAGTTAACTGCTCTACAGTGAAGAATTAGTTATTCTGTTATAAGTTTATTAGAAATCTGTTATAAGTCAGTTAGGAGAAGTTAACACAGGTTTAGTCTATAAATAGCAAAGGAAGTCAGATTATAGGAGTTAGTTTTTCTATACACTCTTGTATAGATTGATACAGCTCAAGGAGCAATGAATAAAGTTCTTCCTTCTCCCTGCATCTATCAGTTTCTTTGAGATGAATCTATGGAGATCAAATAATTCAACATTCTCATCAAAATTGACAAAGAGAGTATGAGTGAATATTCTATTGAGATGTCTTCACCTTCATAAAGATATCAACATCAGGATCAGGCTTTATGTTTGCTTCCTTCTCTCTCCTAGACAGCTCAGCTAACATTTCTGCATAGTTTTCAAAGTAAATTAGACAAAAGAAAATGTCCAGCAGTCCAATTCTAGAGATGAATTTCGCTAAGTTATCAGAGTTCATGAGATAAGAAAAATCACTCTGACCATATCTAGCTCCAACTCCTTGACATCTTGCAGAAAAGGCTAGTGTCTCCCTGACTGTTAATTCTCCGATATGAAGATCATTCTGACTTATATAAGCAGATGCCCTTTGTGGCACAAACTCATCCATCCCATGACCATTGTATGTCACTCTCCCAGACACCTGAAAACCTCACCAAGAATGCATAAAGTCATCGACATGAAATTCAAGATTGCCTGAATTAAATTCTATTCTGTATATGACTTATGTTTCTTACTTTAAGATCTCTGTCTAATTTCCCAGCCAAAGCTAACAGCAATGTTGTTTTGCCAGAACCTGGAGGGCCTAAAAGCAGTGTCATTCTGCATAATCGCAATGAAAAGTATATTCACAATTGTTCTGAGTATGATGCTTCCGCATAACAGCAATGTTTTTTTTTCCAAATAGAATTGTCTCCTACCTTCCTGGCTTGATGATTCCGCTGACCTTGTGAAGAATTGGCAACGGTCTCTTTCTGTTTGGAAGAATATGAAGGGAATTCAAGAAACCCTTTGCAAAGTAACAACATGATCAGCACCTTACATGAAGTAATGACATATCATACCATATATGCTTGATAAAGGCCCAAATTACCTCTAAAATGTTAACTGTGAAGTTGAATATTGTAGGTACAGCTCTACTGCCAACATAAGTTTCTGCGTCTACACTCAATTGATCGAAGCGTACTTCTATTTTTGGAAGATCAAGACCAACTCTGTATCATTTAAAAAGCACAAGACAAGGAAGACCTCATTGAGTTAAGAATATCCCATACTAGAAACTAACACTACTAAAAGAAGACCACAATTAAGGACAGAACTCTATTTCAAACATTTGATATGATAGAGTCCAAGTCTGAAATGTTGAAAATGACATTATAGACAGAACATTTTACCTGTCAATTCGTTGTTTGAGTTTTAACAAGAACTTCTCATTGTCTTCCTCAGCAATTTTGACAAGTCTCTCTAAGAGATTCCACTTCTCTACTGATCCAAGATCTGTTATATCAACTTCTCTAGACTCTCCTTTTTCATTCAATATACCTCTTCTTATACGAAGATAAGTTGGAAGTTTCTCTATAGCAGCCCATTTCAATGCTTCTTCATCATCATCTTCTCGAGAAGACCTCGAGAACACATCAATTGTACTACTCAATCGGGCGCTGCTCACCTTTAAAATGTCTCTAGCAGTGCCCTCCATTTTTATTCACTTGAAACCGCAGAACAAGTGAATATTGAAACCAAATATAAGTCGTAGAATGAGCTTGAAACTGTTCTTGCTTAGTAAGGCAAGAGTGTAGCTACCATTTGTTCACTATAGGAGCAAACATTTTAGGAAACAAAAATTTATGTCCTGCTCCTCTTCTTGTTCTCTCTTATTACGTAATAATATTTTATTCAAGGAGGGTGTTTGATTCTTGAAACTTTTGGTACAAGTGTCTACTTATATAGAGGCATAACATGCATTTGTTTCAATTAGGATATTAGCTAAAGGGTAGCTAACCTCATGTGATGGTGTTATGTGAACTTTAATTACGTTATCAATAACAACTATATGGTTTAAAAATGAAAATATATAAGCAAAGTGGAGGCTGACCAAAAGGTTTAGTATCCAAAAGGAAAGATTCGTACATTTGATACTTGTAATGCTTTTGCTTTTGTCTTGTAGCACCATTGGAATTTTATTTGGATGATTCGAGTAAGGTTATCATATTATTGATAGATAATTAATTAGTTCAAGTATAATAATTGACAGTCTGAAAACAGTCCAAGTTTGGAATATACAAGTTGGATGTCTTTTTGCCCAAGGAATGGAAGGCATAGATCGGCCATATATTACTTATAGGTAAAATTACACTCAAAGCCACTAAATTAAAAAATTATTTAAAAAAATTATCCTCGCTGTATAGACATGTATAGTCGGTGTATATTTATGTATCATAATGTATATTTTGTGTATAGTCCATGTATAAGTAATATACATTGTATAGAAGTGTATACTTTCTATAACTTTTGACAAATCATATTGTATAGTCATGTATAGTTTCGAAGATTTTGAACTATTTTTTATGTAAATAAAACATAGGCTACTTTTTTTTTTTAAATATTTTACTTTTTTTATATATATATAGTTGTCACGACGTTGCGCCTTCGGGTCCAACATGTCACATATGTAATTTCCCCTTACTTATACACGTCACCTACTCTATACTCCGTTAACCCTTTTACTATTTCCTACTTAAGACTATGTTGGTATCGCTGCTTCCACTCAATAACATTTTGGGAGAGAAAAACATTTAATTAATTTATTTTTTTAAAAGAAAAGAAGGTAAATAGTCAAGATTTTTAATTTATTTGTTAAAAATAGTTATTCTTCAAAAAATTTATTAATAACAATCACATTATAATTAAATGTCAAATCAAAAGTATTCAATAATATTCCCTTTTTTAAAAACTTATTTATAATTTTTTGTTTAAAAATATCTAATATTAATAATAGAACCACTTTTCTCTCTCCTTTTTTAACCAGATTCACATTATTACATACCATTTATATTTAAAAATAATCAAAATTAAAAATAGAATCTTTTCTCTCACATTATAAACTTTTGTATCTTATTATAAACTAGATACCTTTTTCAAAATTTGTATTTGTATTGAATATATCGTCTAGTTCAAAATTGTAAAAAGGAAGAAGAATAAGCAGAACTGCTTAATTTGCTGGATCTAATGCATTATGTATTTATTTTTTAAAGTATCTTTCAGTCATTTACTATTTTTTACTTTTATTTATTGCAAATACAAATTAAAGAGATACAAATATATTATATTTTTTTCAAATTCCTAAAATATGTATTTCTTGTATTTTTTTAAATAAATTATTCAAATGATTCATATTTATTTTGACTGTATCTTTCAGTTTCAAATTTAAAAAATAAACTATTCGCTCACAATTTTTTAGTTTTATTTGAACTATAGATAAAAATTAATGAGATACAAATATATCTTTTTTGTATTCATTATATTCACTTACATTCAATTTATTATATTCACAAGGATTCAACTATATTTATATGTATTCATTAAATTTTTTTGTATATTTTTTGAATGTCATAGATTTCAAATTTTGTACCCCATCATAAACTAGATACCTTGTTCAAAATTCGTATGTGTGTTGAATATATATATATATGAAAGTATACATGAAAGTAGTTGTATTGAATGTATCCTCTAATTCTAAACGAAACAATAAACTATCCATTTACAATTGTTTACTTTTATTTACTATTGATACAAATTAATGAGATACAAATATATATATTTTTATATTTTATTATGTTTACTTGTATTTAGTATATTATATTCACAGGGTTCCAAATATATTTATATATATCCATTAAATTTTTTTGTATCCTTTTTAGAATGTCATAGGTTTCAAATTTTGTATCCCAATATAAATTACATACCTTTTCAAAATTACTATTTGTGTTGAATGTATCCTCCAGTTCAAATTGATATTTGTATTTATTTTGCACGAAGAACTTGTATCCCGCAAATTCTTTCAAACAAGTGTATCCAAAAAATAAACATTCAATTTGTTAAAATGCATTCTTTTTCCTATTCAAATTTATATTTAAAAGCAATTGAGGAAGCATTCAACATATTATTTGTATTAAAAAATAGAAGAATATACAAAAATATTTAAAACACATTGTTTTTAATAAACAAAAATGTATCTCAATCTCTTTGTATTCCATATCATTAATATAGAAATATTCAAAAGGATTCGTCATTTGAATTGTATTTATAATCTACTCTGCACATGTAATATTAAATAGTACTTCTTATGTTCACACTTGTATTCAAAATCAAAAGAGCATACAATTTTTTTACCAAAAAAGATACCATAAAAAGATACAACACAAAATATACTTTCATCTAATTGTATTTCAAAAATTACGCACCACAATTAATTTGAATTCAAAAAAATCATTAATATATTCATAAGCTAAAATACTTTTTTTATTCAATTTATATCAAAAGAAGAATTGAGAAAGCAAATTCTGTATCATTGAAGACTTAAACAAAATAAGCATACAAAATTCGATTTTAATTCAAAATATCTCCAAAAATTAACTTTCAATCGATAGTTTCACAACATATTAAATTTGAAATAAAACATTCAAAATTTTGAGGTTAAAAACAATTTGAATTCAAAATAAAAATGGAATGAATGAATACTTAATTGATTTTTGCACGAATTCAAATTCTAAATATCGATTTCTTTTTTTCTAGTCACAAGTTAATCAATCGAATTGTCATCTACAATGAAGAATTGAAACTTGTTAATGGAAGAAGATGATGATGAAAAAGATGAAACAATAACTGAAAAATATTCTCTCCTAATTTGTAATGTAAGTAATTGAAAATTTTCAGGAAAGAATTACAATATTTGAAAAATTTTCTCCTATGATTTTATTACCATATTTGAAAGATTCTCTCTCATGATTTTTTAAAATTATTTATTTATTAATTATATGTATTAATTAAAAAATAAAGAATACATAAATCATGTGGATGACAATTCAAAATATAGTTATTTTCAATAAATATTAAAAGTGTAGCTAATAAATCCTATTGAATGCTAAAATATAGTTATTTTAATTAAATCCTCTAAAAAATCATGCTAATACATGCATTAAAATCATTGCATCACTAATATCTAAAAATTCATGATATTAATAATATACACCTTAATATACAAATAAAAAAATATACCAAATAAAATATAATTAATACATCATATTAACGCAGACATTATTTTTACTAATACACTGCTAAAAACCTTTCTACTTTATAAACTGCACAGAATGCAATTAATACATCATATTGAAGCACTAATACACTGCCATAAAACTTTTTACTTTATAAACTGCACAGGAAAGTAAAAGATAAAATGTGGCAAGGCCAATGAAGATTGAATTTCACGGCACCGCCCGCCACCATCCTGGAAAAAAAGGAGTTCAAGCTCGACAATTTTATTTTTCTTTTCTTTTCTACATATATGAGAAGTGTGAGTAACAATTGATATCGAGATGGGCATTTTCTTATTTCTCAGGGATATTTCTGTCATTTTTGTTCATCCACCTCGGTCTTCAAATGCCTTTCCACCTGCTTTCTTCTAGCTTTTCGATTGTTCCACCTGCTTCCCCATTATTCTTATCGACTATTGAGATAACAACGGGAAGATCAAAACTTTATTTTTAGTGAATGACTCCTGCTTCCAATTGGATCTAAAAGGATAATTTCGCCGTG
>JBCEWC010004518.1:0-27090 GCA_038996855.1 Solanum aculeatissimum | reverse complement strand
ACATTGAGACCCTATTTATAGATTCCATATTAAACTCCTTTTCCAACTAGGATACTATAATACAATCCAATTCCAACATACTTTTCCTATTCCTATTCTAAATAGGTCTATATACTCCTATTCCTATTCTAACAGTAATCTTGTAATAGAAGTCTATATGAAGCAACAACCTAATTTTGTGCACATGTCACTTTATGGTCTAAAACAATCTCCTAAACTTGGTTAGAAAAATCTAGCTCAGCAATTCAAGAGTTCGGCATGACTCATAGTGACGCTGAACAATCTGTGTTTTATCGACATTCTGCACCAAATCTGTGTATTTATTTAATTGTTACGTTGACGATATTGTTATCATTACCAATGATCAAAATGGTATCACTAATTTGAAGTAACATCTCTTTAAGCATTTCTAGACTAAAGACCTCAATGGACTAAAGTATTTTTAGGTATTGAGGTTACTCAATCTAGATTAGGTATTGTTATTTTTCAAGACAAGTATGCAGGATCACCCTCTGATAGACACTCTACATCGGGATATTTTGTTTTAGTAAGAGGTAATTTGGTGTCATGGAAGAGTAAGAAACTGTGTGGCTGCTCAATTTAGTGCAGAAACAAAATATCAAGTAATGGTTGCAACAACTTGTGAGCTAGTTTGGATCAAACAGTTGCTGAGAGAGATAAAAGTTGGTGAAATCAATCAGATGAAAATTGTGTGTGATAATCAAGCAACCCTTCATATCACATCAAATCCAAGCATTGAGATTTGTCACTTTACAACAACATACGCAATGAAATCCCACAAGTAGGGTCTGGGTAGGGCAGAATGTACACAAAATTACCACTACCTCATAGAGATAGAGAGGTTGTTTCCGGAAGACCCTCAACTCAAATATATTAGCCCCAAAAGCAACAAAATACTAAATATAAAATAACGACTAGAATGAAAAGTAATTGATAGTATTATAAATACACTAAAAGTAGCCAAATAAATGACGGACAATAACAACACAATACATAAAGACGCGGCTAATCCTACTACATCACAAGGCAAGACAACATCCTACCCTACTAGCCTATTAACCTTCTACCCTAATACACAACCTCCATTCTTTTCTATCTGAGGTCCTGTCTTTGGTGATATGAAGTCGCAACATATCCTGTCTAATCACCTCCCTCGATACTTTTTTAGTCTACCTCTACCCCTCTGTGTAACCCCTAAATCCAACCTCTCGCACCTCCTAACAGAACGTCAACACTCTTTTGCAAATGCCCAAACCATCTCAGTCTCGCTTCTCTCATCTTGTCTGTCATAGAGGCCCTGAGGCCCCCCCTAACTTCTCCCGAATGATCGCATTCATAATCTTATCACACCTAGTATGTCCACACATCCATCTCAACATCTTCATCTCCGACACCTGCATATTCTGAACATGCGAGTTTTTGACTGGCCAACACTCCACCTCATAAAGCAAAGATGGTCTAACCATCATTCTGTAAAACTTACCTTCAAGTTTATATGATATTTTCTTATCACACAAAACTCCAGAGGTAAGCCTCCATTTCATCCATGCTACCCCAATACGATGTGTGACATCATCATTGATATCACCGCTACAATCAATGATGGACCTAAGATATTTAAAGCTTTCTCTCTTAGGAATAGCTTACGTGGAAAGCCGCACTTCGATGTTCGCTTCATCCCTCGCAAGACTGAATTTGCACTCCAAGTATTCTGTTTTGGTCCTACTCAATTTAAACCCTTTGGACTCCAAAGTATGTCTCTAAACCTCCAACCTATCATTAATTTTATCCCGAGTCTCATCAATTAGTACAATATCATCCGCAAATAGCATACACCATGGAACCTCCTCCTGAATAGGCGGTGTTAGCTTATCCATCACTAAGGCAAAAAGAAAAGGGCTCAACACAGATTCTTGATGAAGTCTCATCTCAACAGGAAAATACTCGTCTACTCCTGCCGTTCTTGCCTGAGTTTTGGTTCCGAGATTGTCACTTTGCTAGAGCAAAATATACTCTCAAGAGATATTGTTACAAAATTTGTGAAGTCAAGTGATCAACTTGCAGATATCTTTACCAGGTCTCTCACGATCCTTGTATTAAATACATTTGTAACAAGCTAGGCTCATATGATTTATATGTACCAGTTTAAGGGGGAATGTTAGAATAGGAATAGGAATTGTTGATTAATTGCCTCAGTTACTGCAGTAACTAATGAAACAGAAGTTGCTGGATTGTCTCCAGCTTTTTAGCCATTTTAAGTAGTTTAATTTAGTTGCTTTTCTGTAGGAGTTAGCTGTTACTTTTAGTGGTTTATTTATCATGGGATCATGTGGAAAGTAGTTGCTTAAATTTAGGCTTATTTGTTGCATTTTCCTTGTATTTAAACATCATTTGAGTTCAATGAATGATCTATCCTTTCTAGCAATATTCTCTGTTCTTCTTGCCTTTATTTTCTATTCATTTGAGTTGAAGTTAAACTTATAAACTCTAACAGGAATATACAATCCTACTTAGAATAGAAATAGCAATAGTATAAAGTTCCTACTTGAAAAAGAATTGTATTGTAATACCTACAAATAAGGTTTCTGTGTAATAATATAGATACACAACTCAATAAAAAAAAAATTGACAAAGTAATTGATTCCATTCATGGCATCTAGAAGATGGAAAGTAGTTACAAAAGAGAGAGCAATAGTATGTTAACAACTCAATAATATTTTTCTCCTATATTTCTCACAATATACATTCCCCCTCGAGGGAGACTGTTACAACTTAAAAAATTAGTAGTATGAGAAGAGCTTACACTTTGTAAATATAGGAAAGGTTTAGAATATTTATATTTGTGTAACTTAAATTAGGAAATATTTCCCTTTCCTCTTTAGGACTACATGTAAATGCTATTTAAACCCAAACACGTTCGAGGAAATAATCAAGCAATTTATTCCCAACACCCGTTCATTTCTAATTCTTTGCATTGACTTCAGAAAAGGAAAATGTGAGGACATGAACATGCCCTGCCGTAGACACGAAGAACGAGCAAACCTGGTATTCCTGGAAGTACACAAATCCTGTACAAATGGAGAAAAACGTCCAAGTGATTTGAAACATAGGGACAATACGGATTGCATCAAAGAACGAAAGTCCTTCATTTAACCTTGCCATCTGCGAAGATGATAAATTCAAGAACAGAATCAGTTGAATTACACATGTTTCAAGTATTCTATTTTACAACAATTGAACGACAACGCAATGAACGAGTCCATCTCTATTACCCAAAATCCAGCTGTACTGAGAAACAGAAGGAGCATGGAATACGTGAACCAGCTGTGCAATGAATAACCACTTGATATGGACAATCTTAACATGTTTGAACTGAAAAAAATAACAGTAACCAGCGTCAAATGTATAAAATCCAGTTCTTCCATAGAAGGCAAAGAACCATAAATTCCACTTACAGAGACTTCGCAAACAATACCGAACATGATCCAACGGCACCCGAAACAACTGCATACGAAAATGGAAACAGCATGTGCCAATATGGCTTACTTTCATTCATCGGGACAGCAAGCATTAGTTCTCCTCTCCTGCATGATTGACAGTAGATATGCAAGAACTACCGAGATAAGCATCTTCTTTCTCCAATACAGATCTATAGAAATATGACAAAATAATGATTTGTTGTTTTTCAAACTTATCATTGTGCTCTCTACTGCTGCAATGTTTAGAAGGACATCCAATTTTGTTTTTTTAAAATAAATTTACACATTTAGAAATTATATTAAAAGTATTATAGGTCACAATAGTTAACAGTTCAAAATATTCTAGAAGAATTTTAAAAAATTATGGTCAAGGAAAGCATCCTTAGACTCTTCAATTAGTAACTAGGACACATAATGTGGCACTGCTGCACAGAGAGCATAATAAATTTCACCAATGAATGGAAAAAACCACTCATATACCAAAAAGTAAAAACCTTACAAAAAGATATAATCCCTACAATGACAACAATCATCTAACATTACCAATTGGATATGGTATGTTGAGGAATATCATCAAGGGTTGGGTAGATTTTTTTCATGACATATTCTTTACGAAAGGGGATGGGAGAAGAGCTACAATGATATATTCCAAGCATTTACACGCTACCTTGTCAAAGGGAGGCTGTATCCAGCAAATTAGGGGGGCACAAGGAGAATATACGTCCTAGGATTTATGGTTTAGGATGGATTTCCAGGATTGGGAGGTGTGAACAAATTTCAAGGATTGTTAGCTTTGCTCCATCAGCATTGTGAGCCATTCAAGAGACCCAATACCATGAGATGGAAGTTGGGGACAATAGCGTTTTTTCTGTCAAGTCCTATGAGAAGCTTTTGGTAAGGTAGAGGAGGTTTTTCATGAAAAGTAGATTTGGACTCCTAAGGTGCCAAGGAAGGTATTGGTTCTTCACATGGTTAGCTGCTAGAGGGTGATTTTGACGACAAAAATACTTATAAAAAGAAAGGTTGTTCGTATCAGTTGGTGTTACTTATGCAAAGAGGCAAGCGAAGATTTTTTTTTGAGAATTAGTAAGTTTATATTCTTCAGCATTAGGATATGCTGGCCAGCTTCAAACTTCATCGCACAATTACAAATTTCCAATCAACTCTACAATTTGATCTACATCCACTATACATAATTGTTTACACCAAAAAGTAAAGGTACTAAACAATTCCATTTTACTTTGTGAATGGAATTAGATCTATCTTCAAAACATCTTCCATTCCTTTCTCTCCACACAGACCACCATATGCATGATAGTATTAACTTCCACCATCTTTTTTGAGTCTTGCTTCCCCCTTGTCTGCTCCAGCAACAGAATAGATCAGTTGTGTGCTTTGGCATGGTCCAACTTTGACCAGTGATGTTGAGAAAAAGTTCCCACAGCTGGTTTGTGAACTTGCAATGTAGGAATAGGTGATCGTTTATTTTCCCTGTTAGATTACATAGAAACCATCTTGGTACTAGTGTCCTTCCTTTCTTCTAAAGGACTTCTTGGGTTAGACAGGCTCTTCTGATTACTAACCAGATGAAACATTGCATTTTTGTAGGCATTACACCTCTCCAAATATGCTTCCATTGATATTGAGCAATTCCGGATCCCCCATGTCTCCCTATCTTGTAGGCACTATTAACTGTGAACTTGCCCTCCTTGTTGTGTTTCCAAATAACCCTATCTGTTGCATTTGTGTCAAGGCTATTACCCCCCAATTTTTCCAGCAATGAGGCCACTCTCTCTATTTCCCAATCATTCAAAAATCTTCTGAAGGATAAGTTCCATCCCTGTGTAGACCAGCAATCACTGACCTTGGCATCAGGATTGATGCAAATGCAAAAGAGGTCTGGAAATGATTCGTTCAAAGGGGTCTGATCAATCCAACCATCTATCCACTTTGAGAATCAGATTTTTTTCCAGAATGCTCTGATTGTTCTCCATACTCCTCATCCATATGATGTCGTAACTGTCTCTGTGCATCTTGGATTCAGCTCCCCATATTTTGTTGTTATCACCTCCTTCTAGAGAGCCTTATCCTCGTTGATATATCTCCATAGCCATTTCATTAAAAGACTTCTATTTTAGACTTTCAGATTTCTGATACCCAGGCCTCCTCTTTCCTTGCTTAGCATTACAGTATTCCACTTTACCAAATAGCGACCCTTGCTTGACAACTTTAGAAGGTATTGGGAATAAGGACATAACATAAGTGGGCAAGGAGTCCAGCACAGAGTTAATCAGAATCACTCTGCCTCCCACTGAGAGATATTGTGTTTTCCACCTTGCGAGCTTCCTTTCTGTCTTTTCTAGAATCCCATCACAAATCTCCGGTGCTTTGTGTTTGCTCCCTAAAGGCATACCCAAATAAGTAGTTGGCAATCCTTTAATTTTCCACCCCAAAATGTTTGTCAAACCTTGAATTTGGGATACATCTTAAATAGGAATCAAGCTACTCTTCCCCCGGTTAACCTTTAGGCCTGACACTGCTTCAAAGAGGTTCAAAATCAATCTGATAAAATTCAGTTGTTCGGCTTTTGGTTCGCACATGATGATGGTATCGTCTGCATACAGTAAGTGACTGATTTCTTTTACCTTTCCTGATTTGTCCCCTATATTGAAGCCTTTGATCCATCTGTTTTGTGTTGCTATTCTCATCATACTATCAAAACCTTCCATAGCTAAAATAAAGAGGAAAGGAGATAAAGGGTCCTCCTGTCTCAATCCTCTTTCTTAGGGGAAGAAGCCAACTGATTCTCCATTCACAATGACTGAAAATTTAACTGGCTTGATGCATACTTCTATCCATTTCAGTTACTTGTTCCCAAATCCCATTTGTCTCGGAGTGTTCAACAGGTAACACCAATTTACATGGTCATAACATTTTGGATATCCAACTTGCATTACACACCTACATCTCCACCTTTCAATCTTGAGTCTATGCATTCACTAGCTATTAATGCAGCATCAATGATCTGTCTCCCTTTAATGAAAGCCGTCTGATTCTTGGTGACCAGTTTGCTTATCACCTTTTTCAGCCTCTCTTCTAATAATTTAGCTATGATTTTGCATACTCCTCCTATCAAACTTATTGGTCCATAGTACTTCAACTCTGAGGCTCCAATCTTTGTTGGGATCAGAGCTACGAATGTTGCATTGAAACTTTTTTCAAAAGCCTGGATGGAGTGGAAGTGAGTCATAGTGTTGATTAGGACTCCCTTCAATACATCCCAGAAAGTTTGAAAGAAAATCATAGGGAATCCATCTAGTCCTGGTGCCTTCTCCTTAGCACACATCCTTATACTTTCCAAAATTTCTTCCTCTACAAAAGGTCTTTGTAACCAAGTTTGTTCTTCCTCAGTTATCACATTAACATTCTGAATGCTAAGATCAGGCCTCTATTCTTCAGGTTCTTCGTAAAGATTCATGTAAAAATTTTGAACTGCCTATTTGATCAAAACATGATCCTTCAACATGCTTCCTTCCACCTCAAGTTGTTCCATGGAATTGATTCTTTTATGTGAAGTGGCAATTCTATGGAAGAACTTGGTATTTTTGTCACCTTGTTTCAGCCATTGTATCCCAGGTCTCTGTTTCCAAGCCATCTCCTCATTCTTAGCTATCTCTTCAAACTCCATAGCTAGGTTTGTCTTTTGCAATACTTCATCATCAGTGAGTACCCTGTGCTTCTACTACACTGCAGCCTGGCTACGAGCCAAATCACCATCGTCTACCTTTAAGGAAACAAACACCCTCCCCCCATTTTTCATCATTACTCTCACCCTAGACATGTCGTGCAAGCTACATATCACATTCTCAAAACCCCCATAGAGATCCCAACCTTTCTAAACAGATCAATACACCATAGATGAACAGGAAGACCACCATATTGACCATCACCATGTCATCAGAAAAGTGTGGATCAACACATCCTTCATACTCTGTCTACCTGTCCAAATAAAAAAATTACCATCGAACCATCGTTTTCCTCCATTGAGAATCTCTAGCACTTTCTGCAAACAAAACAAGAAATGGGTGTCGTTCATTTGCGTAATCTTCAACCTAGCCACTGCTCCCCACTCTTCAGAAACCCACTTTCTAATGGCCTCCGTGAACCTACCCATTTAAAAAGCCCAACCAGACAGGATTTCCAAGTATCTCCTCTTCGAAGTATGTTCCTCTAACAAAGAGAAGTTGGGCTCTTTCGATGAACAAAGAGAAGTTGGGCTCTTTCGATGGCTCCTTCCTTCGGCATCTTCCTCCTAAATCCAAAGTTAGTCAAGCTAAAGCTTCCTCGAAAAGACATGTTCTCCATCTTCCTAGAATTTAGAGGAAAGTATGAGCTTCTCTCTCTAGAAGTCATCCTGTATTTTTACATTTTTTGATCAGGTAAACAATTAATAAACATCCTGTATTTTTATGACCTAACCTGACCACACTATTTTTTAAAGGAATGGGGACTCCATCCAAGTTCACCACCAAACAACTTTATTTAGCCTGTATCAAATCACCCAACCTTACATGTTTCTAGGAAAAGCAATATGATCCCACTCTCCTCAAATGACACAGAGACATTTCTGGGAACAAGTAAAGCCGGTGTTCTCATCCTTATCAGGGGAGATGTCAACCTTCTCTTCTTAATACAAACACGACATTTCTTCAACTATTAAAACTCTAGATACAATCTCCTTTTTTTACCTTTGATAAGGCTGGCCAAGTGACATCTCTATAGGCGTTTACTGGTTACAAAGTCCAATTGTAGATTGTGAGCAAATCTCTTATTCGTTAAAACTGTCTTACGTTACTTGGAAATTTGGATCAATCCAAAAAAATCAGGAAGAAATTCTGATTGTTGAGAACATTGTACTTCCAAAACCAGGAAGAACCTAAAGAGAAGGGAGAGTAAAACTTCTGACCAACCAGCTCCTTAGCATCCACTTCTACATTTACCAGTATACAGAGGCAAACCCACGTGGAAGGGTGGGATGCACGTGCACCTGTTAACTTCAGAAATTTATGTATATATACTTTGAGATATGAACATATATTTTATTAGGCACCGTAAAACATAGAGAAGTGTTAAGTGTACTGGTTGAAATTGCCGCAAAGCTCCACTTCTGCCTTGAAGGAACTGGGTTTGAATCTTAGCATAGTCACTTTAGTTGTGGCATGTAAAAGCATGCCTGGAGAACAAAGACAAGTTGATGCCCATAACTGGGGAGGAAGGCAGGAAAGATATCACAAGGAGCAAGGGACGCAGTTTATAGCAAGAGTTTTTATTTTCACCTGGTTATAGCCATCAATAACTTGTTTGGTCAATAAGTAGGGTTAAAGGTGTTGAATTTTCGAATTTGCTTTGAGGGTATATATCCCAAGTTCATTACTTATAGAAGGCGAAGTACAAGTCAGTATTTGACATGTTATATTTATTCTTTTTTTGAAGTATCTGACATGTTATTTATATAGAATACTATCTATGTTGCTCGGACCCTGCAAAATTGTTCCCGCACTGATGTCATATCATCCAAAAATGCATAGCTTTTGAAGGATCCGACACACACCTGATGGTACTTTTGAAGAATCTGAGCAATATAGAATACCACTACTTGACACCAAAAAAGGTACAGAGATTATTGACTGTGCCATCGTGACTTACTTGTATATTGAATGATGTAGAGCAACAACTAAGACCAAAGTGAGACAATATAGAAGAAATGTAATGTTGCTGTACTTCTCAGCCAACTGCTCTGGTGTGTAAACTACAAAGAAAGGAGAATAATAAATTATAATCTGTTGGAAGCATGTAAAAATCTCTCTTCTTTTCTATTTTGTTTGGTTCGATTAGGTAAACATGAAAGCATATACAATCATATATTACTAGAAAGCAGAGCATATGCTAGTCTGAATGCATAGTTAGTACCAAAAAGAATGACACATTTCTCTTTGTTGGAAAATATATAATTTTAGTATCCCCATTTTTAAGTGAGGAATCGGCTCTCTGAACGATTAGAACAATCCTTGCCTCATGCTCCAAGAGTAATACCCAAAAATTCCAATTTCTTAGCAAGAAAAAAAGGAGATAAAGAACAAGAAGAGAATTATGGGGTAAGCACTATTCAATAAATAACCTATTTGACATTAACTCTATCTTCTTACCTATAAGGCGATTATAATAGTATCGTGGCAAGCAAAGTGACAGAGGCCCTAACAAATATTACATCAAAACCATCTCGTTCTTCCTTAATTATTAGAGAAGATAATTATCGCTTCACCAAGAACTATAACAGCTAGATCATGACATCGAAAAGATTTCAAATCATATCCTTATAACTCATTAAGGCTTGTTACTGAGGTCACATAAAATGTAGGTAAATTTTCAACTTAAGCTGGCAGCATGCACAAGGACACAAGCAACCAGAACTGATTCAAGTATGAAGATCACCGAGCAGGGAAAAGACACATCGGGGTACAACACAATCAGAAAAAGATCAAATGCTCAAGCACAGATCTAGTAGCATGCAACCTTATTGGCGACTTTTTTTTTTTTGGTAAGGTAAATAGTTTAACCTTATTGGCAACTTATAAACATAGAATCCAGCCTACAGATGTCAAGAATACTATGTACAATCCTTTCCTGCAACTTTCTTAGGCCTTTTTCCCCTTCTCAATTCAGCTCCTTTAAGTCTTACAAGTCATTGATACAACAACCCAGTGTAATCCTACAAGTGGGGTCCGGGGAGCCTGGGGTGTATGCAGATCTTAACCCTACCTTTGTGGTGTAGAGAAGGTGTTTCCGATAGTTCAAAACAGGCTTGAAAAATACAATAGTAACAAAGCTGTACTTGCATAAATCAATAACCTTTATAAGGTCCACCATCCTCTAGCATAAATTTCACTTTACTTGGGAATTTATGCTAAAATGGTCTGAACAGTCTCAGAAGCAAATAGCACGGGTTGCTAGTTTTTTCCAAAAAAGTAAGATCTGAAGTGCAGGTAGCAAAATATATACAGCGCACTGTCCTGGTACGGGGTCAACTTAGAAGTATCAAGTAGGGAGTCGACCACATGTCACTCTTATAACAGATTTTCATGGTATGAAATATTTTTTTAAGATAAATTTTATTTATTGTTAGAATAGGAATAGGTATATACAATCCTACTTAGAAGAAGAAGAAGAATAAGAATAGGAATAGTAGTAGGAATCGAAATAGTAAATAACATCCTACTTGGTAAAGGATTGTATTGTAGTGTCCATAAATAGGATCTCTTTGTCATAATGTAGAGACCAATTCAATAATGTTCCTCTCCAATAGTTCTCACATGATATCAAAGCTTCTACGATCTTGGTAGAAGATTAAAAAAAACTTCCGTCGGCGGCGGGCGACTATGACCCACATATGTCGCCCGTCTGGCCAATGATTATGTTAACAAAATTAGGGTAAACTCAATCAGACAGGTCATTGTGCGTCAACTTCTGGTGACTTTCTAGGGCTATTTGTGTCAACCCCATATAATGCCAGTGTTTGTGTAGCATCACACCATCTCTCGGTGACTACTTTTATATGCCTAATTTGTGTAGCATCGTGTCATCTTCCCGGTAACTACTTTTTCATATTTAATAAGTGTAGCCCCATGCCATCATTCCAGTGACTACTTTCTCAGGTTCGATTTGTGTAGTATCGTGCATCTCTCTGGACTATTTCTCATATTCAATTAGCATAGTACCGTAAATTTTTTTGAACTATTTTCTCATATCTAAGTTGCATAGCATCGTATGTCTTTTTGGTGACACCTCAAATTTGATTTGCGTAGCTCCATGCATCTTTCCGGTGACTCCTCAAATCTAATTTGCACAAGGTCGTGGTCATCATTCTGACCCTACCCATATAATTTTATATTTTAGTAGGGTTGTACCATCAATCCAATTCTATCCATAGAATTCTCTTTCTAGTAGGATCATGCCATCTTACCAACCCTACCCATATAATTTTATTCTCAGATTGTGACCGCTTTCAGCAATCAAATCTAATAATCTGTCGCATGAGAATGTGCAAACTAATTTTATGGTGACTTTCTTATTTAAGTTCTACTCATCTCTTGATTTCGAGATGATCCATATATTCTATCCAAATTTCGAGCACTTTCCAATAACCATTGCATTGTGTCCGACAAATATAAGTTTTTCTGCAATGTTTTCTTTTTGTTTTCTATTTTAGATTACTTTTGCCAAGAAAAAAAGGGGACATACACAAATATTTGGGTTGGATTAGAGTGATGTAGAATATACTCAGATATTTGGGCTAAATTAGAGTGATGTTTTTTCTCCCGTGGCTAAAATAGCATATGTCCCTTTTTTCTATCTATGGTTGTCGTTCTCCATTGGCCTTTTAATTAGTTGGACATTAAGAATGTTTTTCTCCACGATGATCTCGAGGAAGAACTCTATATAGAACAACCACCTTATTTTGTTGCTCAGGGGGAGTTTGGCAGCCTTATATGTCAATTGTGTAAGTCACTTTATCGTCTGAAACACTCTTCTCAAGCTTGGTTTGGGAAGTTCAACACTGCAATTTAGGAATTTTATGACTTTGTGTTTTATCGACATCATGTATCAAATTTAGTATTTCATGAGAAAACTAAGCACATTGAGATTAACTGTCAATTTTGTGAAGTTGGGTGATCAACTTGCAGATATCTCCCAAACCCTCTCATCGGTTCTCGTATTAATTACATTTGCAACAAGTTAGCTACATATAACTTGCATGTACCGGCTTGAGGGAGGATCTTACAATAGGAATAGGTATATATAATCCTACTTAGAAGATGAAGAGGAATAGAAATAAAAATAGTAAATAGTATCCTACATGGTAAAGGATTGTATTAATTAGTCTATAAATAGGATCTATCTAGAATAATGTAGACACACAATTCAATAATATTCTTCTGCAATATTTCTCACATTTACATTGGAACAACTCCCAGAACAAGTAGTACACAAAAATTGATAGAATGTACAAAATAATGTACAAATATAAGCAACTAAAACAACAATCTTCACCTTCCATCACATACCAGGTGACTGGTGGTTGCCAAAGGCTACAAGGAAGATGTTTCCAAGAACAATAAAGGCAGTGGCTACCAGTACGCTGCAATGCAAAAGATATATATCAGACTGTAACTTGTATGATGAGGATAATAAGTATCATACATCAGCAATCAATTCTCTGAATTGCTGGTAGTCTAGACTCAGATCCTTGTTGATTTTAATAGAAGAAGTTGAAATGTTCTCTTACTTGATTGTCACTGTTTTGTTCAAAACAAAGTAGGCAAAAGCTATGTTCGAGACAAATTGTATAGATCCCAAAGCTGCTAGAAGTGACTGCCAAAGAGGAAACACCAAGATGATCAAGGAAAAAACAAAAATACACATCATCAAGAAAGGTAAATATTGCTGCTATGCACTGATACTTGTAGAAACCAAAAGATTATGTATCAATTAAGGCGATGAACAAGAAGAATAACTATATCAACTGAACCAACACAATGCGTGATACATTGGAAGAGTGAGAAAATCAGAGATGGGAGCGGGAAACTACTCTTGATAGTTTGTACACCCAATCCTTGTAGTTAGCCATACACCCAACAGATTACATCCTTGTAATCCATCTGACTACATGCTTGTGCCCAACCATTAGACTTCTCGTAAGCATGTCCATTAAATAGAAACTGAAGCCTTTCTTCCTTTTTAGACCAATTTCTTTTTTTTCTTTTCTTTATCTATGTTAGAATAGGAATAGAAACAAGAATAATTTATACATTCCTACTTAGAATAGAAAGAGGAATAGGAATAGTATATAGAATCCTACTTGGAAAAGGATTGTATTGTAGTGTCCTAGTTGGAAAAGAAGTCTCATATAGTATCTATAAATAGGGTCTCAATGTAATGATGTAGACACAACAATTCAATAATATTCTTCTCTAATATTTCTCATATGGTATCGGAGCTTCTACGGTACTGGTAGAAAATCAAAGAGCTTCCACTGCCGCGGGCGGCTATGAGCCATATATGCCTCCCATCTGGCCAATGATTATGTTAGCAAAATTTGGATCACCATATCTTTTTGGTGACTATTTTCTCATATCTAATTTGAGTAGCACCGTGCAACTTTCCAGTGACTACTTTCTCATATTCAATTTATGTAACATCATGCATCTTTCCGATGATTACTTTCTCATATTCAATTTATGTAGCACTGTGTCAGCCTTCCGGTGACTATTTCATATTTAATTTATGTAGCACTATGTCATCTTTCCAATGACTATTTTCTCAAATTTGATTTCTTTGTAGGGTCGCGCCATCATTCCGACCCAACCCATATAATTCTATGTTTTAGATTGTGACCACTTTCAACCATCAAATCTAGTACTCCGACGTATGAGCATGTTTCGGCCAATTTTATAGTGACTCTTGTTTAAGATGTACTCATCTCTTGATTTCAAGACAATCCATGTATTTTATCTTAGACTTGGAGCACTTTCTAGTGACCATTGCATTATGTCCGACAAATCTAAGTTTTTGTGCAAATGTTTTCTTTATGTTTCACAAAAAAAGGGAAGATATACTCAAATATTTGGGTTGGATTAGAGCGATAGTTTCTCCCCCATGGCTAAAACAACATGTCCTTCTTTTCCTATATGTGGTTGTCGTTCTCAATAGGCCTTTTAATCAGTTAGACATTAAGAATGTTTTTCTCCATGATGAACTCGAGGACGAAGTCTATATGGAGCAGCAACCTGATTTTATTGCTCAGGGAGAGTTTGATTGCCTTGTATGCTGATTGTGCAAGTCACTCTATGGTACAGTCTTATAAGCTTAGTTTGGAAAGTTCAACACAACAATTCAAGAATTTATCATTCTGTGTTTTATAGACATTATGCATCAAATCCAGCATTTCATAAGAAGACTATGCACACTGCATTTGATTGTCAATTTTGTAAAGTCAAGTGATCAGCTTGCAGATGTCTCACCAAGCTCTTCATTGGTCCTTGTATTAATTATATTTGGAACAAGCTAGGTACATAGAACTTGTATAAACAAGCTTGAGGGAAGTGTTAGAATAGAAATAGGAACAAGAATAATATATACAATCCTACTTAGAATAGGAAGAGGAATAGGAATAATATATAGAATCCTACTTGAAAAGGATTGTATTGTAGCGTCCTAGTTGCAAAAGGAGTCTAATATAGTATCTATAAATAGGGTCTCAATGCAATAATATAGCCACAACAATTCAATAATATTCTTCTCCAATATTTCTCATACTAAAAGTAGTAACATTACTACAAAGTTCTCTTACTTATATTGAATAATGAACTTAGAGAGCTATATGTATTATGATTTTACCATCACCCTATGAAATGGAAACAAAATCCTTTTGGCTGGTGATATCTTTTATATGCATGTAGAGTGATATTTAATCAAGTACTTTCATCTTTTTGATCAAGATGCATGTAGATTTATATTTTAAAAATACAAATTAAGTTATGCATGATTTACTTCATAAATTAGTAAAAATGCATACAAATAGTGTTGAACTGTATGAACCACCTGATAAATGTGATATTTTGCATAATGTTTGTGGCAATTCTCTATGAAGAAACAAACTCCCATGATTGTGTTTTTTATGCATGGGAAGAAATATAGATGAAAAGTGGTAATCAGAAGGCAAGAAGGAAACATTAGACAATGAAGAACAAAGTGAAAAGGATGTCCAACTGAGCCTGCAAACGCAGACAAGAGTTTCAAACAGTGCATCGGCTGCAGCACCTTAACTACTGACTGCAAAATTGAAGTACTGAAATTGATTCGATCTAGCATTCAAACTGCAATGGAAATTGTGACTGCAGCTCCCGTTTCTTTTTTTTTTTCCTTTTTCATCAGGGCCACTGTGACCTCAACTAACGGCAAGCCTTAACTAGTCATCTTTATCTTAAGATCTGAGCATTTTTATGGAGAATAACTCTTGGCCTTTCCTTCGATACGAAAAATCCTTTGATGAATAGTTTTCATCTACATATGTTTTGCATTGTTCTTGGATATGAATTGTAACTAAATGTCCTAGCTAGGATTGTGATGAACCATAATGCTTTCATTGATGTAATTTGATTCTTTCAGTTACATTGTTCTTGGATGAATGTTCAATAGTTCAATCTTGCTTTGTATTGTTTCTAATTGTCTGATCAACAAATAAGGTGCTCATTATAGATTAAATAGGGCGTTAGGACGGGAATTCAACAATGGGTTCATATTGAATAACATGGATTACCTCATTAATTAAGTTAATGAGGTTAATTTGTGATTGAGAATTGGATGATATCATTTAATCTCATGTAGCCATAGAGTCGGGTTTGTTACTTAAGCATTTTGACTGATCCTCCTAGGCTAAATGGGAATAGGCACTAATGCATTTGGCAGATTAGCGAGAGTAATTACGTGTCCAAGGCTAAACGATTGAAACCCATCACAATTAGGAAGAAATGGCATAACTGGTTAACAAAGGCATAAAGGGTATTCATAGTCCTAGGTCTCCTATCCATTGGTTAGTTCCTAGATTGCCTTTTCAGTTTGCTTGCTTAGTTGTTTTAGTAGATAAATTAGTCTAGTTAACGTTTATATATTCAGTGATAACTTGAACCAACAAATAGTTGGGTAAACCTAATATTTACTTTCTAATCGAACTAGCCTCTCATGGGGATGATACTTGAACTCATAGTTCATAGTACTCAATAGGAATTATCTTATCCCAAATCTAAGGCAAATAGGGTTTGCTTAGAAGTGAATTAAGTGAATAACTTCCCATATTTCTACTCTCAAAATACTCTGTTCTGATCAACTCTAGCCCAATTGGTTTCTTCTCCCCTTATAAAGGTATTAAAAGAAAAGAAACAAGACAAAGGTTCTTTAAAAACATCATTTTTATCAGGAAAAGAATGTGTCTAAAGAGAGAAAAATATACATGTTTATTAGGAACAGAGCATTTTTTACTAAGATAAGTAACAATAGGAGCAGTGTTGGGGCCAAACTATTAACAGCAGGGGCATTTTTGGAACAAACTATTTAAGGAGGGCATTTTTGTTCATTTCACATGGTTTGAGTTAGGGATAAGGATGCGTACATATCACCCTTCCCAAAACCCCACTTATGGGATAATACTGGGTATGTCGTATTGTTCACATTAAGGACATTTTTTACCCTTTTTCAGTTTTTATAAATAAATCAAAAAACATTTTTACTCTACATAAAATTATTTTCAACAAATAATACCTATGAGGCATCTTCCTCAGATAGATGGTCAGTAACACACAACCTCACAAGCTTGTCTCAACACTTCTTTTTACAGTAAAAAGAAAAGGAAATGAAAAGAAGTGCAGCAAGAATAGTCAATTTGATTTGCCTCTTATTCTACATATGTTGGGCATTTTCTGAAAGAGATTCAACGAAAGCGAAAGAATTAAGCAATAAGTTGGGTTGGTTGGGTTATACCCTAAACCTTATACAGCACTAACCCAATTGTTTTACATATCAACATAACATTGGGCAAGTTGGCTGTAACCTCCCCCTCTCCCTCTCCCCTGATCAATGTTGTCAAAAACGTGCGTAAGCCCTAAAATGAGGCACAAAACATGGTGAGTGCTTCAACTCACGCTTCAGTGTCATTAAGGCTCTGAGACATACTCTTCCTAGCCTCTCCGGAAGAGGCAGATACTAAACAATTGATATCTCACTTATCATAATTTTAAATTTTTTTGTATCCATATATATTTGCATTCATGCTTATTATTATTAGTCTTGGGCGTCCTCTAAAAAAAATTATTAGTCTTGAACTAAACATTATATTTGTAATTTTTTTCTCAAATTGCGCCTTTCTTCATAAAAGACCTTTATTTGCGCTTGGTGCTTACAGCCCCAATAGACCTTAGAGCCTTTTTGTGCTTTGTGCTTTTGATAACACTGCTCCTAATCTACCTTCTTTCCTTGCCCAAACAGCCCACTAAATCTGAAGACAAACTAGTCAAGAACCAATAAGTACCGACCTGAGCAGCATATCCAAATGAAATGAAATTGAGACAATTTCCTATAGCAAAAAATAGAATACCTGTAAAACATCACACCATCAATACACTAAAAGGGATCAATACTTGTAAAGAGGCAAACACAAAAGCAATGCTTACCAACTCTCCATGTTTGGAAGTATATAATTGGCTTCATTGTGGACTTCACATTTGTTGCCTCATTACCCAGCACAGAGTGCTTCTCCCTCTGAAATATTTTATGTATCATTAGAATTGCTAAAGAAAATACAAGATGAGCCTCTGTGACGGATGATAACAAGAAAAGAAAGAAAAGAACAAAAGAACATAAAAATACTGCCATAACATTAAATCATTACACAAACCTCTCATAACATGAGGCAGAGAAAAACAAAATGCAGATGCTCTTGCAGGATTATACTAATTCCAACAACTGAACACATAGAAGAGAACACTTCTACCCCAAACAATGCCTCCTTGTTAGATAACCGCATGTTTCCGTAAATTGATGTCAAGCATATCATTTGTTGAGGGCTTCTTAGATAGTTCATCAGCAAGAGATTTTTATGGATAATCACTCACTTTTCCAATTCATTTGACACGCTATCCATTTGAGATGTTACAACATGGTACACCATTCTATTTTTATGTAAGTTTCAGGATTTAAATTCATTAAACAATTGAAAATTTAACTTTGATGTGATATTTCCCCCCCTCCTTTTTTTTCTGACAAAGGTAATATTGATTATATATCTCCACAAGTATACTACAACCAGAAAGTGAAGTTTCCCTACAAAAGTATTACAACTTACATCTTGTGGTTCAACCTATCCTTACAACAAGCCAAAACCATCAAGCATGTCTTCTGTCTGAGCTAATAATTTTTGCACACACAAAATAAAATAGGCATAAACAATTCATCTTAAGATTTTGCAAGCTGCTTTGTACTCCTTCAAAACACCTCTTGTTCCTCTTGGACTTGACTGACCGCCAAATACAAGCTGGGACAATCTTCCATCTCTCCTCGTCCTTACTTACATTACCACCCTGATTCCTACATCTTAACATCTGCTATGCTTCCAGTTTTAACCCATCTGATCCCTTTTAAGCATATAAACATCCTCCATAGTTAATTGCAATGCAAAAAGAGATAGCTGATTATCTCAATTTGTTCCCCACATACAAAACACCTAGAAGCTAGTTGATGACTCCTTTTGCTCAGGTTTTTCTGTGACTGCCTTTTTGGCAAAAAGCCAGATGGAACAGTTTACTTTGTATGGTATCTTTAACTTCGATATCATCTTCCAAGGCCAAACTTTTTCCTTCACCACTGTTGAATTCAGCTCCTTGTATGCTGAGACACTGAGTTGACAGAATTTTCCACTCCTGTCTTTGATCCATTCCTGTCTGTCCTCTCCACCACTGAGGTTGTTGAGACCTGCTACTGGATTGAAAAGTTCTGCAATTCTTCCCATCTCCCAGTCATTCAGATGTCTCCTCAGGAATAAATTCCAACGCCGACCAGTTCACATCATGGCAAATGTGGCTTCTTGTTGTTGCTTAATGTGAAGAGTTCTGGGTGTTGTTGTTTCATAGTTCCTTGCCCTACCCATTTGTCATGCCAAAGGGATGTTCTCTGTTCATTCCCAATCTTCACCTTTGTTCTGACCTGCAACATTGGCCATAAATTCCTGATACCTCACTAGAATGAACACCCATAGGGTATTCTTTCAGTCTTAGTCATCCAGTTACCTTCCATTCCATAGATTGCAACAATGGCCTCTTTCCACAACATTCCATTATCAGTAGCAAACTTTCACAACCATTTCATCATCAAACTTTGGTTCTGCTTCTTCATGATTCTGATACTTGGACCCCCTGCCTTTTGTCTACTAGTAACTCCTCCCATTTGTCTAGGTGATACTTCTTCTTGTCTTCTTATCCCTGCCAAAAGAAGTCCCTTCTCAGTGCATCCATTCTTTTACTTACACTGGCAAGTATTGAAAACATAGACATCAAACAAGAAGGTAAAGTGTCCTAAACACTATTAACTAGTGTCAATCTACCACCCCAAGATAGGTATTGTCTCTTCCAATTTGTCAATCTCCTTGTGCATTTCTCCACATTCCAAATCCTTATTGATTTACTTTTAGTTCCCAAAGGCATTCCAAGGTAAGTTGTTGGCATCTCTTCCACCATACCCCATGTCTGCTTGTAAGGTTTTCTATCCCATCAACTGTGTTGATGTGGCATATGAAACTTCTCCCCAGTTTATGTGCAACCTAGAAACTGCTCCAAAAGTGATGAAGATAACCCTCATAAATAGGACTTGTTCCTCAACTGCTTCATCGAATATCAAGGTATCATTTGCATACTGAAGGTGTATTACCTCCAAACTATTTGCCTCTCCTATCTGAAAACCTCTGATCCATCCTTTCCCCTTTGCCTTATTCAGTAGGTTGTTCATTCCTTCCATACAAGCAACAACAACATACTCGGTGAAAATCTCACAAGTGGGGCATGTATGCAGACCTTAACACTACCTCATAGAGATAGAAAAGTTATTTCCGGAAGACCCTCATCTCAAACAAATCGTCCCCAAAAGCAGAAAATACTAGACAATGACTAAAATGGCCAACAAATGAAAATATATAAAGACAATAAAAGTAACAAAATAAAAGATGAACAATAACAACACAATATATAACGACACGACAACTAACCTACTATAACACAAGGCCCGACATCATCCTACCCCTAATAGCCTTCTAACCTTCTATTCTAATACGCGACCTCCACTCCTTTTTATCTAAAGCCATGTCCTCGGGGATACGAAGTTGCGCCATATCTTGTCTAATGACCTCCCCCAATACTTTTTCAGTCTACCTCTACCCCTCCACGTAACCCCTAAATCCATCCTCTCGCACCTCCTGACAGGAGCATCAACACTTCTTCTCTACACATGCCCAAACCATCGCAGTCGTGCTTCTCTCATTTTGTCTGCCACAAAGGTCACCCCTACCTTCCCCTGAATGATCTCATTCCTAACCCTATCTCCCCGGTGTGTCCACACATCCATCTCAACATCCTTATCTCTGTGACCTGCATCTTCTAAACATGTGAGTTTTTTTTTAGCCAGCACTCCACCCCATATAGCAGAGACGATCTAACCATCATCCTGTAAAACTTGTCTTTAAGTTTAGATGGTATCTTCTTATCACACAATACTCCAGAGGCAAGCCTCCATTTTGTCCATGTAGCCCCAATACGATGAGAAAGAAATAGAGACAAGGGATCACCCTTCTCAGACCTCTCTGAGATGGGAAAACCCCATTTGGTTCCATATTAATTAATATAGAGAATCTAATTGTGCTTATACATTGTGATATCAATTAGACCAAGGACCAAACCCTATCTTCTCCGGTAGTTGTAATAGGAACTTCCAATTCAGATGGTCATAAGCCTTCTGTCTAACTTGCAAACAATTCTTGGCTTCTTACTACCCTCTATAGAGGCCACACATTCATCTGCAATTAGCACTACATCCATTATTTGTCTTCCTTTGATGAAAGGTCGGTTGTTATCTATCAACCAAACCATAAATTACCTTCTTCAGCCTTTCTGCTAGAAGCTTGGGTATGATCGGGTATACTGCCCCAATTAAGCTTATGGGTTTGTAGTCATTTAGCTCTTCTGCCTCTGATTTCTTTGGAATCAATGCTACAAAAGTAGCTTTCATACTTCTCTTTTAAAAAGCGCTTCTCATGAAAATTTTGAACTGCTGCTACAAGTTCCATTCAGATAATTTCCCAACACTGCTTAAAGTACTCCATAGAGTATCCACCAGATCAAATTGCCTTGTCCCATGCACAAGCTTTAATGCTATCCAAAATCTCCTGGGATTCAAAAGGTACCATCAATAACAAGTTTTCATTATCACTAATTTTGGGACAATTTTCGATTTGTAGATGTAGTCTCCATTCCTCTTTCTTCACCTCTCTTATTGCCCTTATTACTCCAAGAGATTCAAATCGGCTTTAGATTAGTTGATTAGACAATTCCTACTGCTGTGCTAAATCCTCCACCATTACCCTACCCACCTTCAACTTATCGATGGTATTGTACCTCCTATAGACATTTTGTGATTTTGTGGAAAAATCTTATGTTCCTGTCCCTTCTTTTTGCCACGTTGCTCTGGATCTCTGTCTCCAAACTATCTCCTCCATCCTTGCTATGTCTTCAAATTCCATTGTGAGATAATCTGGAGATGGTATCCTCCTATTGTAAAGCTTAGCTCTCCTGTATCTTCTCTATTGCATCTAGTTGTTCCAAGACATTTTATTTCTGAGTCCCTAAGTTCCCTGTCTTGTCTTACTCAATTCCTTTAGTTAAATTTTTTAGAGCTCTCAGTTATGCCATTAGAATAAAGTCAATATTGCCCTCACACTCGAATGAGTCCCAACAGTCCTTTACCCTGTCCTTGAAGCCTTCTGATTGCAGCCACCACCAATTCTCCAACTTGAAGTAAGATTTTGAATTATTTTTTTTCCCATTCTCCACACTATAGCGTAATGGAAGTATGATCTGAAGCTATTCTTTGTATTATAGACTTTGATGTGTCTAAAGCTATCATCCATTTCATATGAGATGAGAATTCTATCCAGTCTTGCTGCACTTTCATGTCTATCACCCCTCTTACATGTATACTTTCCCCCTTTCAGATCCCAGTCTACTAATTCCATGTCCTCAACGAACTCTGAGAGTCTGTCATTGCTTTATTGATCCTCGGGTTCCCCTCTTCTTACTTCATGTCCCCCTCTATTATTGGACGCACTTACCACCCCTAAATAATCTTGCTTCATATTGTGTAATATTACTTATGGAAAAACATTGATCAACTTCAACACATCCTCCATCCAACCATACTGTAATCTCTTAAAATTAGAAATATTTAAGTCACTTCTTATGCATCCATGATATCATCCCGCATAACCAAAGTTTATCACAATTCCATTATTAGTCCAACAGTATTGAGTCAGTATTTTCTGTTTTAATACTTGCATTTAAGATTGTTGGATAGATTTAGTAAGCCAAAAAGAACCTGTTGTCCATCTCTCTCATCAAAGTTTGTAGAGAAATGAAAACTAATGCCTAAGTAGATAATGTCACTTCTTCTTACGTCCAATCTATGTTTGTGAGAAAAAGAGAAACCCATAAATAGACAGGTGTAATGGGAATGGAAGTGTACAAACAAACAAGTTAGTTGCATAATGTCAGAAGAAGATACATATATATATATATATATATATATATTTAGCGTGGACATGGATACTATACTTCACCAGAATTAGACCTTGACCTAATCTTTACACTACCAATATGAGAACAAATTAAATTATGGAGAAATAGAGGTGTAAAGGGAAAACAAATCGAAGAACAGGACAGGCAGTTCTGTAATGTGGAACATCAAAATAAAGGTTAGAAAGTACCTCATCATGACCTAATTTCAGGAGGTTGGTTCCAAAGTTAATGGCAATGCTTCCAATCAAGTTGATAACGGCTCCAATTACCCACTCGCCCATGGATGGAAAAGATGAGGAAGGCCGTCAAAGATTGTTCAGAGTGAAGTGAGTAGTATTTTTCAACTTTGGTCGACCACAGAGGAGCAGAAGCATCACAGCAGAAGACAATCAGATCCCTGATGCTAGGAACTGTAAACAGACATAAGAAAGCGGAAGGTGATTAGATAGAAAACGAGATGGGCTGAAGATGATAATGTAAAAATTATTTCAAGAGAAAATTCACCTGGAAAGTCAGAAGCTAAGCGGATCAAACAATGAACTTCATCATTCCTTCTTGTACGCCGAGATATCAAATTTTATCTTTGGATTTAAATCCAACCCTCACAGGCAGAGGGAGTTGACAAATTTGATCAACGATGATGGTGGAGAGTCTTGCGTTCCTGAAAAAGTACTCCTACAGCCATGGCATTTCTCAATTAAAAAACAGGTTGTGGTTGATGGGTCCATTTTTCAGCGTGGCGACTTATCTAAGTTACCCCTACCCCAACTGTCAAATGATTGTCGGTCGGTAAACACAATTTTATTATGGCACAGAGGGATCCATTTTTCTTTCGAGAAATTACGAGCATACTTTTTGAAAAACTAGTTTAGATCAAGTTGTTTATTGCGCCAATTAAAAAAATATATTATAAAAATAGTATTATATTATAAAAATAGTATTATATATGATATTTGTTTGAATAATGAAAAATAAATTTTGAAATTTAAGTGGACATAGCAATTATCATAATCTTATTCAAATCACGACATGAAATAAATAAATAAACAAACTTGAAAATTGAGTAAAAATTATGACATCAGATGGGTCGTACTTTAATCCACGACCTGAAATAGATTTCATATGTACAACTTTGCTCTGGCAGTTTTTAGTAAAATTATCATAACTTTTGACTCCGAACTTCAAATGAGGTGAAATCAGTTGTGTTGGAAAGCTAATTCAAAGCTCTTTTATTTGGTAGGTCATAAGCCAAAAAGTTCTTTGTGTACTAAGAGTTATAATCATTTAAAGTTGAACCTTGTACAATCTAACACTAGAAACTCAATTTATAGGAGAGTTTTGAACTCGGCTAAGTACTAAAGGTCCCCTATGACCCTAACCATTTTCCATATATAAGAATGAACCTTGAAACATAGGGATATGTAAGAATAGAGTTACGGGGTGTCACACCGTTGACGTGGCCGACACTTAGAGACTATTGTTAGTCCCCAAGCGAACTACTTAATCTTATCACATTCATTCAATCAATAATTAACACATTAGCGAAAGACCGAAGAGATAAAAGGTGGACAATCTCGATATATAAATGGTCAATACAATCAATAAGACTAGTATGAAAGAAACTAGCCCAAAATAAATATCCAAATCAAAACCAATCACACTCTAGTCTATGAAGCCTCTATCAAACTGTTCAATGGTGCTAATGACAGACTCATGACTACCTCAATAAAAAAAAGCAAAACTAAAGTCTAACTCTAGAAGCTAGATGAGATAAATAATGCGCATCATATGCCATTAGGGAGGACTCTTATCCGACAATGACCACTTATTAGCCAGTGATTATACAACAATATTGTTGATGTTGCCACAATCGTTTAATATCTTATCAGGGTAAGAACGAATCATTCCATAATGGATCCAATCAATCGAGTCCTCTATTGTTTCAGGGACATATCAAGAGGAAATATCTGACTTAACGGTTCAATCATCTCCTATGTTTGGCAACGTAGTTAATGAGTTCGAGTTGGACTTACTCTTACTCGATTCAATGCTCGATACTCATCCCAAGACAATCAATGAGTCTTATAAGGACTCATATCAATCCGTCAATTCTGTCACAATCAAGTCTTTCGCCCTATCAATCATCCAATCAACTCTTAATCATGTCTTTCAAGAAGGGCTTAGACCAATCATTAAGGAGATTATAAACTAGACCAATCTTTAGAGTTCATTTATAAAAACTCTTAGGACCATCAAGTTCTATCAACCCATCATCATGCTCACATCACAATCAATATCATCAAATCAAGTTCTAGACTCAATCCCTAGGTTCATTCATGCAATCTTTTATGAAGTAATACGTAGAATTTATGAAATAACTCATGTAAGAATATTTATTCATTAAATCAAGTTTGTGATGATCATCAACATATGATAATAGATAGAATGTATAAAATTTACAAGAAAACATTCAACAAGACATGCATAAAGAATCAGTATTTTCATCTATCAATCTATCTCAATTAAGGGGCACGTGGAAGAACAATTTCATGATTTAGGTTAGCCTTACATACCTAGTGTGAAATTTGACAATCGATTCCCAAGGGTTTCTGCTAAAATCACTTGAATCCCTTGTCCTCTCCTCCTCTTCTTAGCCCTAGCTTCTTAGTTAGTATGTAGTAGGGACTTAGAAAAAGGTTTTGAAACCCTTTTTAGGCCAAAACTGACCTATATTGGTTGTGGATTAAGTTTAAGAGAAGTGAAGAAAATTTTAGAATGTCCCTCGAAAGATTTAAAATTTTGAACTTCGGTGGAACAAGTCGGTGAACCAGGTCCGCGACGCGGACCTGTCGCGTACATGTTCATCTTTTTTCAAAAAAAATTGGATCGATTTTTCAATCCCATAGAAAATACTAGAACCACCATTAAGTGCAAATTTGTAACATGTCCACGACGGGAACATGTCGCGTATTTTTCTGAAATTGTATTTTTGCTCCGAAAAATTATCTTTTGATCTGGTTGCTCTAAAAATTAACCAAAATTATTTTCTCACATAATTTTTTATGTTGATCGCATTTCTGGCCTCAAATTTTCCAAAAGAATTTGGGAAGATGCGTTATGTGAGTGTCTCTCATCTAGAGTTATTTTGGTAATTTTACCATGTGTAACACCGAAGATACGCTCAAAAAGTATTAACTCAAAGTGTCTAAGAACAACCCAAAAGAAAGTGACAATATGTGTTCTAATGCTCTTTACGTTTAAAAATAAATTAAAACCCTATTTATAAGAAAAGAAAACCAAATTCTAAATTGATTAGGAAAACCAGATTTGGGACCTTCCATGAGCCAATGTACGGGTCGTGACTCTATTGACGACTCGTGGAAGGGCTTCGTAGACTTCTCCTTGTGAAAAACACCTTCCATGAACGTCTATGGCTCGCAAATTAGACTACGGGCCATAGAATCCTCCGTCTTGTTAACTTTTGGAGACCTTCAAAATTTTGGGTCATTCCTTTCACGAACAATTCTACAACTGTGGAATGAACCACGACTCATCCTATTAATCGTAGTTGCAACTTCAAAAACATATGTCTATCACTTGGATCAGGACCACGAACCTCCACCTACAAATTGTGAAATAAACCAAGGCTCATAGGTGGTCTCGTACATCACCAATCAGGAGAAAAATCTGCAATCTTCACAAAAACCTCTCGAATCTTGTAATCCTGTAAAATCAACATAAAGACACATCAAATCTACTAACATCGATTAGAGAACACACAAAACTCTAAGTTTAAAGCATTAAAAGTGTCGTATTTTGGCAGCACATCAGTTATATTATTTATTTATTATTATTTATAATAATAGATAGCAAAACTATGATAAATCTGTACTTCTATTAAAAGTTAATTAAACATGCAATATAAATGTATTATAAGTGTCTAAAATATATTGTATGTACTAAAGCTCCTGTTATGCGCAAGGTCTGGAGAAAGACCAAACCACAAGCTTCTATTTCACGCATCCTTATCTTGCATTTCTGTCAGAGACCGTTTCCAAGATTTAAACCCGTTGTTGACACCCAATTTCGGCCCAACACTTCTAAAAATTCCCATTTTTATGTTAATATTTTAATATAGTTCAAGTCAT
>JBCEWC010004517.1:0-27090 GCA_038996855.1 Solanum aculeatissimum | reverse complement strand
GTTGATTTGTGGACGTAGCCCAAAAGTTTTGGGTGAACCACGTTAAATTTTCTAGTGTCTACTTTGCTCTATTTATTTCTCCTAAGTTTTATTGCTCACTCCGCTGCGTGGATCCCAATAGTAGGGACTACACTGAGTATGTTGTTATCGTAAGAGATAAAGAAGAATGAATTGGGACTGGCACATGTGGTTTTTAAAAACAAGTGAAAGACTATCAACACATTTCTTCTTTTGAATTGCTGCAAGTTTGTTTCATTAAAACATTTTGCCTCATAGGTCTTGTTTCTTTTTCAGTTGAAAAACATGAGCAATTCCAAGTTTACTGCAAAATCATGGGTTCAGTCTGAAGAATTACAAGGTGCTGAAAGCATTGATAGCAGTGACCAGCAGGATTCTGAAGAGGATGGTGACAAGCATTCAGATAAAGAAGGCGTTGCAAATGAGAGTGGGAAATTGAAAGAGGAAGAGGGATGTCCAAAAACATTCAATTAAGAAAGGTGTTGGAGAAAACAGTGGTGTAACTAAAAATGGTAAAGCAGAAAACAAATTGTTGGCAACAAAAAGGAGAGTAAAGAAGAAACCCCTCCTAGAGAGGAAATTGCAAAAGCTAGGTACTATTTTGTAGTTTCACTGTCACGAGTTGGTAAACACTGATATGCTAATGGAACAGAGTTAACTTCAGATCATATAACCTATTCTAATCTTCAACGTTTTACAGGGAAGAGAAGAGGAACGCTCTAAGGGAAGCAACACGAAAAGCCATGATGAAACAAATGAGGCCTCTGGTGATGTGCCGAGGATATTTTCTCAGAGCTGGTGATGTTGTCAAGCTCACCTCGCATATAATTAGCAGCTCCAGCCAGTTGTAATATCTTTGTTATTGGTTGATGACTTTGAGATGAAGAGGGTTGGAGGTCGTGTATGGTTTGCTTTAGAAGACAGAAAATTCGGTTTCATAAATCCAAAAAATTTGTATTTGTACTTTTGCTTTATTTGGGAATGAGCAATGAAAATTATAAAGTGGAAAGGTAGTTTGTATTCCGTCATCTATCTCAATCCTCTTCTATCATAATCCATAGCTATAGTTCATATATCTTGAGTGGGCTTATGTTATGATTTCCCCAAGAATCTTACACCACCACCAACTAGTATTGGAATGTTGAAAAGACTTCAACATATAGAGGGATTAGACAACTTAAAATGATTCAAATTGCATGTGAATTAAACAACTTCAAAACAATCAAATTTCAAATTATGTCCAATTGGGGTCTATTATAAAAGATGAGGGACCAGTTCAGCTATCTACCGTGTGAGAGCTATATTTGGGATTCCAATTCTGCAATTAGCCTTGAGAAAGAACGAAAGTGACTTTTCAATAATTGAAGGTTTCTAACTTATCGACTTTGTTCCTTCGAAGCCTATTGCAAGTTATATGACACAGATAGCATTGTGAAGAAGAGAAAAAGTCCAACTTGTAAGTCGTGAAGCAATCAACATGGAACGTTGAAATTGCAAAGCAGCTTCAGAAGATAGTTATTCCACATAAAAAACACAAACAAACCTATTTTAAAACCTAAAACAAGGAAAAGAACACCATGAACAATTACAACCATTCCAAACTTCATAAACCCGACACACACCAGACAACCATAAGCAGAAAAAGAAAGCACTGAAAACCAAGAAATCCATGTTCCAGATGGTCCACGCCTGCACCAAAATCAAGGCTGTCTCACCAGTACTCAAGCATCTCTTCACCTCCAACTTTTCAAGAAGCCTTCTCCGAATCTGCATAATGAGGACAGATTAGGAATCAGCAATGTCATCCAGAATAGCAAGCGAAAACATGATTGACACTAATTTAATGGAAGGAAAGGGCATTGTTTAAATGATACTAAATCTAAAGAGCAGAAAGAAAGACCCGATTTTTGCATGGTCCTTTTCTTCTTTTTGGTATGGGTAGAGAACTGGAGCAGAGGGTATATTTGGAAACAGCCTCTATACCTCCCAAGATAGGATAAGGTCTGCGTACACACTATATCACCCTCCCCGACCTCACTTGTGGGATTACACAAGTATGTTGCTGTATGAATAGAAATTGCAAGGCAGAAAAGGGGTGCCAAAACTCAGAAACAAAGACGGAAACAAAATCAAAGAGAGAAAAGGACAAACATTCATACAACTCCTTTTTATGCCTTCGAAGCCATTTGATATCATTTCTACTTTTAACTTATTTTAAAATTAATACAGTTTAGATGCACGGGGCTTTGTGTTGTCTAGTGACTATTGGTACTATAAAGGAAGACTGGTTAGAAACAGTCATTTAGTAATAGCAGTATCACCCAATAATTTATTTTTATCGCCTATTATGATCTTTCTCAGTTGTCTCCTTTGGGACCAATGTTCCTCTAATGGAAAAATTGTACAGCACAGTCCAACAAAGATCAGACATTACCTAAATTCTGGAGTCGTTTATTATTTTCATCTTTACAGTAAATCATTTACCTCACAATTTAATATTAATACAACATACATTTGTTCCATCTCTATTCAAAGAAAAAGATAGTGACAATAAGAACTCCATCTGTATGTTGACCTTGCAGAACACTTAGTGGTGGGTTAAAATAACCACATAGAGCATCAGTTATAAACCCTTTTATTACAGAAATAGAAATTAGTGTCAAACCCACTACATGTCTCACTTGTTAGAAAAATGAAACATGCAAGAAATAACAAATTCAGGAGCTGGAAACTAACAGGATTCATGGAGATCACATGATGTCAAGGTTTGTACCAAAAAAGGGATCAAAAGCCTGGTTTCAGCTAGGAGTATACCCAAAGCCTCTGCTAGATTGTCATAGCTGAAGAAGCAATATTTTCAAGTTGAATAGTGGAGTCAAAGGCACCTTACTTCAGTAATTTACATCAACTTATCTTCTCGCAGATTTAACATACTAGGACTGATTTTTCAAACGTGTGCACATACAGAAGATGCAAAGCCACAAAGGTAAGCCTATCCCTAAGATGCTAAAACTTGGCTACTTTCCACAAGAACCTCAAAGCAAAGAATACATTTCATAGAAATGGCCATGGTTTATCAGAAGTTATTCCTTGACATAACCAAAAGAACAAGGAGAATATAGTTTCTAGGTTTTCATATATCTACCAGCAAAAAAAAATCAAATTACAACTGTTAATTCCTTCTTTTAGAGCTCATACCAAATCCTTCCATAGCCAGTTCTAATTTCCACCTAGAAATGGTTCAAAAGTCCAGATTTCACAAGGACAAAGTAGAGAAAACAACAAAGAGAACTCAACTTCTTTATAACCGTAAAATCTTTCGAGGATCAGCAGCGCATAGTTTGAAACTCATTGGATAATGGGCTCACTCATCTACCCATCACTCAGGCTTTTGTCCGTAGCAGGGTTCAAACCAATAACATGTGCCTGGTCCATACATCATGAGCTGTGTTCTTACACTAGATCAAAGCCCTAGGGCCAAGAGATCTCAACTTACTTCCTTCGCCCTGCTCTACCAAGTGCCGTTCCCTGAATTTTAGGGCCAGCATTTTCTCTTTCCACCTGTACCAACTGTGCGCCACTCACCTCCCATTAAACCTCGTCCCTCCCCTCTCCTTGTTGACACTATTTCCACCAGAAACCATCCACTTGTTTACCTTTCTTCTACTCCCTCCCATTTACAAATAATTGGACCCCAGGTTAAAAAGCTTTTTTCACTAGCTTTTGTTGGTAACCACAGTTTAAGAACAAGGCACTCAAGAATAACATGTACAAAATTCAAATCCATAAATTGATAATTAGACCAGCTGGAAGTGCTCTTAAAGAAAGAACTACTTGGTTAGTTCATTAGTCATTACACAACCTCCATAAAATAGCACCAGAAGATTCCCATTAGTACAACGAGGACCCAATGCTTGAAGCAAAACTCAGCTTTGAATCGATGCTAATTATGAAAACTACACATTTTTCATCGCAGAAGGAAACTACAGATTGAATTCTCTATCTACCCATATCTTCTGATAATTTTTCAAAATTATGTATAAGCAGGAAGACTGAACTTGGACAAGGCTGTTGCTTTGGGGCTGGTCAAGCTCATGCAAAGATGCTTCTCTCTCCAAAAATAGGGGGGGAAAAGTAGAAGAGGATTAACATCAAATTATTAGCACTTCAGAAACCTGTTTGCTTTATTTCTTTGATGTGCATGTTTCATGTAATAGTGAAACACGCTCATGCAAAATTTAAATAATATTTTCTAAATTAACCATGATGGAATGCCTTCACCTGAAAAATTCCGCACCAACCGAAACACAGATAATGGTACATCATCTACTGGTCTGATAATAAGTTTATTTGACAGGTATACCAGCTCAGAAAAATGTAATGAGAGCATCGTTAAAAAGGAGAAAGTCACAAGACCAAAAACCAAAAAGAAAAAAGAAGCAGATCAGCAAACTGAAACGAATAGCCAGAAATTGTATACCCCAAAGGCTTCACTGCTGATAGGTTACGGTAACATCTATCAATTATGAAACAATTATGGAGTATTGGATAATAAGAATGAACCACCTAAACTTAAAAGGCAAGTTCTACAGAATGGTGGTTAGATTGTCTTTGTTATATGGAGTGGAGTGCTGGTCCATCAAAAATTCTCATGTTCAGAAGATGCAGGTTGCGGAGATGAGGATGTTGAGATGAATGTGTGGACATACTACAAGGGATAAGATTAGGAATGAGGTTATTCGAGGGAAGGCGGGAGTGGCCTCAGCGGCAGACAAGATGAGAAAAGCGAGAGTGAAATGGTTTGAGCATGTGCAGAGAAAATGTGTCAATGCCCTCGTTAGGAGGCGCAAGAGGTCAGATTTAGTAGTTACGCAGCGAGGTAGGGATAGACCGAAAAAATATTGGGGAGAGGCGATTCAGGATAAGACACAGCTCCATATCACCGAAGACATGACCTTAGATAGAAAGTAGTTAAGGTTGCGTACTAGGTAGAGTTAGTAGGGGTAGAATGTTGTCTTGACTTGTGTCCGTTTTAGCTATATCATAGAATTAGTCGTGCTATTAGGATTGTATTGCTCTTCGATTATTTTGCTACTTATATTATTATTTTGTAGAATTAATATTACTTTTCATTTTAACAATTACTACATATCTATTGTTTGATAGCTTTGAGCCGAAGGTCTTTCGGAAATAGTCTCTTTATTCTCCATGAAATAGTGGTAAGGTCCCCAGACACTCTATCCTCCCCAAACCCTACTTTGTGGGATTTCACTAAGTATGTTGTTGTGTTAGTTCCATAGGCCAAAAAGGGACAAATACCCAAACAAAATTCTCCTAAAATAAATACATTACTCATCTAATCAACAATCATCCTAGGGTAACAAAACAAAAATACTATTTGACATGGCATTACTTACGACTAGCTAAGCTGATTGAACATCAAACTAGATTCAGCCCACTAACTAGCTGATAATCTAACATCTTGACGGAATAACTACCTCAGACCACTTTCACAAATCTAAAAGTACACACAAAAAAATCAAAGATATAAAGGTCTAAAAGCATGAACCCTAAAATAAAGTCACAACCTTCGAGGTAGCACTCAACATCCAATCGTCCAAACTTATCATCACGGTCCTCCTTTGATCAAACAGAACTTACATCACTAAACAAAGACCACATATCAATTCCTTCTTGCAAAGAAAAAGAAATTGTGCTATATACCTGCAGTTTTATCAGAGGCATCATGGTATATAGGTTCTTCCTCAGGAACAGGGTGAAGAAAATCTGTGACCGATTCATTGCCACTAGCAGCATCTTTATCGTCAGGAAATCTAACAACAACAACAGGGCAAACACAATGATGCACACAGTAATCACTCACACTACCAAGCATCCCTCCTTTTGGGCTACGCCTTGATGCCCCAAACCCTCTACTCCCCATTATGACAGCACTCAAACCCAACCTCTCAACTTCCAAACACAACCTCTCTTTCATATCATGATCCTTCACAATATGAATCTTGAATGGAATATTTGCCTCCACTAGTGGCTGTGCTAAATCATTAGATTTTGTAGTTGTGAAGTTATCAAAATCATCTTCCAGTTTCTTCTGCGATTCTTCATTCGCAGTGTCAACAGAAACATCTATAGCCCCCCAATCAGCTCCGTAGAGTACGGATGTTGGACGGACGTGGAGGAGAATAACAGCGTCACCTGGTCGGAGGTAATTTTGCACGGCCCATTTGACGGCATAAGCACTTTCGTCGCTAAGATCGACGGCGATAGCGACCTTGCGATTGGCTCCGGAAGTGGGCGTTCCCAAATGGAAACGAGGAGAAGCCGGTTGGTGCATGATCGCCGTCAATGGACGGTCGGATTCTGCTGGTGGCTTTTTCGGTGATGCCATGATGGTGTAAAGAGGTTAACACGAAATGGGTATTGGAGAATTCAAAGAGTTATATCTTTTGCTATCCCCGAATCTGATGCCACTGTATGTGTTCTTGTATATTCTTGAGTTCTTGGGACCTTTGGGAAGAAGAAAGGTTACAGGAATTAGCTGGAAATTGGAATAGTGTGTAGCGGATGTTCTTTGTATCTTTTAAGTTTATTTTTGGTAATACGAAATGGTCATAATATATTGACTTATTGCCTAATCCTATCCTATCCGATACAATACAATATACTTTGGATAATACAGTACCTAATTAAAATACTATTAATTATTTATTTTTTTATTTCCTTGATTGGTGCACAGCATTCCTTTTTGGTGCTATTAAAATTTGGAGAAATTGTCAAAAATGCTCTTAAACCACATGAAAGGAACAAAATTATTCTTCATTTATAGTTTGGTTCAAAAATGTCCTTACTGTCAATACTTTGGTCCAAAAATATCCTTATTATAATTTAATAGGTCAAAAATGCCTTTTTTAAAATAAATTTATTATTTATTTATTTTTGAACACATTATTTTTATAATAATATTTTTTTAATTAGCAAATATTTATCCTACTTCAATTCTAGAAAAAATATTTAATTAGAAAAATTACTATTTTTATCGTTATCTAAATAAAAATTAATGTTGGTTTTACTATGATCTTATATTTATGTCATATATCATTTGAAAACAGGGATACAATGTTCTATTTTAATTGATAAATGAAATTAAGAAAAAATATATTTATTTGTATTTTTATTAGTTAATGTGATTTTAAAAAAATAAAAATAAGAAAAACAGTCTTTAAAAATAATATTTATTAGGATCATAATATGTTTAAAAGGAATATATATATATATATTTAGAAAAGACATTTTTGACCCATTTGGTAACAATAAGGGCATTTTTGGATCAAAGTATTAATAACAAGGGCATTTTTGAATCAAAGTATCAATGATAAAAACATTTTTAGACCAAAGTATAAATCAATGACATTTTGACTCTTTTCATGTAGTTTAAGGACATTTTTTATCCTTCCCCTTAAAATTTTGATCTTATTTTTGTCACCTTCAACTTTTTGGAAATTGGATAGGCATCAAAATACAAAAGAAGGGAGCAAGACAATTTTAAGGTAGATTAAAAGTGAGCATCGGAAACAATTCAAGTAAGAGTTGACAACTGCAATATAGGGTGTCATGATATATCATACTTGAAAAACAGGAAATTGGAAGCAGTTTTAAGAGAAAGGGATAATCGTAAACTGTGAGCTAATTTTTACATAAAATAAAGAAGATATAGAAAAAATTAGATTATTTGAAACAATCAAGTAATGCAAGTAGATGTATATTCTTGTTACAAAAGTTTTGTATCCTTTTCGTTTGAGGTTTTAGAGATGCGAGCAAACTTTCTAGAAGGTGGCTTAAATCTCTAGAGTACTTTTGAAGTGTAATTATTTGATTGTTATGATAATTTCTTTGCACTTCATCAATTAAAACAAAATCAATAATTTCCTTTATCTCATTCTCTTTTTATGGAGTATGTTTTTGAATTGGTAAACTAGAATAACGCTACAAGAACTTTGTTGAGCTTTATGGCCATTTTAGACAATATTGACAAAAAAATTGCTATGGTTAAAAGTGGATTGAAAATTTTAATCCAAATTGATATAATTTCAAAATAAAGAAATATTAAATTTTCATGAGATAATGAAAATAAGAATATGAAGTGGACTCAAATCAGTTGAGATTTATAAAAGTTATCTATAAATGAGGAGGATTCGTACACATGTCATCATACTTATATAATGGAACTTAATCGCACATTGGACTAGTACATCAAATCTACTTTTGTGTTTCAAGAAGCCTAATAAAATATAAAAAAAAAATTCCAGACATATATATGTATTTATACATAATCTATTCGGAAATTAACAAATGTACATGTATCCCAATTCTTTCATGTGAATCCGCCTTAGCATATAGTTTAACTTACTAAAGGTGTTTTGTTGAAAACTTGTAAGAAGGCATGTGTTAACAAATTTAAGTAAATAAGCGAGTCAACTTGTCTATTAATCCTCAAATAAATGATGGAATTAGTCAATTATCTGTTGTTATATTTTTAAAATTAATAAATTCAAAATAATATGAATTATGATATTTGTTAAAATAAATTTGAATTGTACCAAAGACAGCTTAATGAACTCAATATTCTTTTAACTCTTTTCGAAAGAGTTTAGCTTCAATTATTTTCAATTCCCCTTTTAAAATAATAATGAAACTTGCAAATAGTACTCACCAAAGTTTTCTTGAAATACGCTTTTCATCTTTAGTTGACCCCTATTGACTTGACACAAGAATTAAAAAGTAGTAAATAATAGGATAATTTTACCAAATCTTCCTTTTGAATATAATTAATATAATGTATTGAAAAATATAATAGGGAAATAACTATAATTAATGACAAAGGTAAATTAGGAACTAAGTGTAAAATTATCTCATAATTTCATAAACTGGACAAGTATTATTGGACATCCTAAAATAGTATAGGGGTCAAGTGAAGATGGACAGAGGGAGTATAAGAAATACTCCCTTCGTAGTCCGTTCACTATTATATGTTCAAATTTTCTTAATTTGATCTTCACTTTTACTTATTATTTTGGAGAAATCAACATAGGACAATTTTCTTTAAACCTATTTTACCTCCTAATTTACTTAAAAAGATAATGTTTTTGAAAAATATAGAATTGTTGAAAATGTTCAATGATCAATTCATTTTTAGATTACCTAGACAATATTTCTTGAAAAAACACAAATATTATTAAATCAAGAAATACTTTTACTTGTCATTGTATTGATAATATTAAATGTATTAGAATTTGAATTATGAATTTAATAAATATTTTTATTACTTAATAAGAATAAAATAATAATCTCACTGTATGAATCATTATTTTTTTTATAGGTGTGCCGAATTAAAATTTGAAGGGAGAGGGAGTAGAAAAAGGAAGACATAAGTGAATGAGGAAACGGATTCACCGAAAGAAAGGGGAAAAAAGAGCGAGCTACGTGTACCAAAATTTTGTCACCGCCAAGTCACGCTATAAATCCCTTGCGAAATCCGACCCGGTTGAATAATCCACTTCAATCTTCATAGGGTTTTTATTCTTCGTTCTCCCCCAATTCACAAAAAACGTCTTCCAAATTCAGCTGATTCACATTAGGGTTTTGAGAGATGCCGCAGAGACACTCAAAGAACAACAACGATCTCGCTTTCTTTACGTATGATGAGAAGCGTAAGTTAGGGTACGGAACACAGAAGGAGAGGTTGGGCAAAGACTCAATTAAGCCATTCGATGCTTGTTCCCTTTGTTTAAAACCCTTCATCGATCCGTTGTGTTGCCAGAAAGGACATATCTTTTGCAAAGAATGCATTCTAGAATGCCTTTTGTCCCAGAAAAAGGATATCCAAAGGTGCCTATTTTCTGTACTTTGCAAACTCTCTCAATTTATCTTTGGTAGATTTGAAAGAAAAATATGTTATATATGATTTGCCGAGTTTTTTTTTTTTCAATGCTTAAGGTGCGTTTGGTATATGAAATTATATGTCTTGGTTCTGAGATTTGGTTAGATTATGCCCTCGCATCTTAGTATAGCTCTATTTGGATTAGATTGAGTTGTGTGATGTCTGCAGTTGTAGGCCAGTCTTATGATTCAATGCATCTTGAAGAGAACCTATTGGATATGTTTTAGTCTATGTTGTGGTTGTGGGTTTGACCTTCGAAGACGCCAGATCATCTAGTGAATTTTGGTTTAGAGGCTAATCTACCCCAGAACTTATGGACAAGATACCTGACTTGCAACCTATATTTGTAGCCCCATGGTTAACATAAAAATATTAGTGTTGGATTCTTCTTACAAGGCTAGAATCTTCTGTACTTACAAATTACAATAATTTGATACATGGTTAGTTTTGCGAAGGGTGCTGTCATTTTACAACTTTTTCTTTACAATTACCAAAATACTAATAAGCAAGTACAACAACTGCGACTCAATCCCAAAGCAGGGGAGTTGCCCTTTTGTATCCTTGCGGTGCATGTCACCCTGTTAAGCTCATCTCAGTCCAATGCTAATATGCAAGTTAAAAAAAAAGAAAAAGGAAGAGGATAACACTGAATTTTCATGAGCCACTTTACTGTTTGCCTTCTATCATTGTAATGATGACAATATGCAAGTCAAAATTATTTCAATCTCCGGCTCCAATTATTGTGTCCCATATAGTAGTGGATGAAAGGAGTAACTAGCTAATAAATAGGTCTTCATACGGACTTGTGGAATACTTGTTTGGAATCCCTTTCAAGTGAAAACGGCAGCCTCTCTGAGTATATAGTTACTTATTCTTAAGTTGCAATGCATGTCGTTAGTTACTTCTATTAATAAAACAGTTGTCCATATTTCACCTGGAAGGAATAACATTTGACTAATACATCTGCCAATCATGCTTCAAGCCTGCATTCTCTGGAAAAAGAGAAAAGGGCAGTGAGGAGTGGAAGATAGGGATGGGGATTTGGTAACATTCTTGTTTTATAATCCTAGAGTTGTCCTTTGAGAAATTTTATTGAGAAGCTGTTACTTTGTCTTGCAGAAAGCTAACTGCTCATACTGGTCAGCAGAAGCAAGAAAAAGAAGAGGAAGAGGAGAGGTTGATGCTGCAGAAAGCCAGGGAGCTTGATGCATTTGATCAACAAAATCATGGTCCAGTTCCGCAGTACAATGATAAGAACTACAACAGAGACAAGAATGGATTTCATGGGGCCAACAGTGTGAAGGCCACTTCTTATGAGGAGGAAGCACTTAGAACCATGAAAGCATTTTGGCTGCCTTCTGCAACACCAGAGGCACCTGCTAAGGTGGAAGCCCCATCCACAAGCACAACTTGTCCTGAAGGGAAGGAAAAGATTAAGATGAAAAACCTTTTCCCTATTCACTTTACTGAAGATACCAGTGCACCGAAGAAACACAAGTCTTTTGACAAGAGTTTCATATGTCCCAGTTGCAAGGTCACACTAACCAATACTTCGTCACTTGTAGCACTTAATACTTGTGGACATGTCTTCTGCAAGAAATGTGCAGAGAAATTTGTGGCTGTTGACAAGGTTTGCGTGGTCTGTGACAAACCATGTAAAGAGAGAAATCTGGTGAACGTGGAAAAGGGAGGAACAGGGTTTGCTGGCCATGGAGATAAACTTGACGCAAAAGACTTCAAACACTTGGGTAGTGGAAGTGGGTTGGGCCTGGTGAGGCCTGCCATGAAGACATAACTTGCAGTATGTCAGTTTGCTCATTAGAGAGATAGTGGGGCTTTGTTATGATGTATTGTAATATGGTATTACATCTTCTACCCGGAAAATTGAGTTATTTTTTTACGTCCTGTTTATTTCAACTACAGCTTTGCGAAAGCAACTTCGGTAATTCGTGTCCTTCCCAATTCACGAGTGTTTTGTTTCATTTGATGATTGAAATTCGTTCCTCGAGTGGTTGCTGCTGCTTTTGTTCGTTTTGCCACTTCTTTTTGGGGGTACAATACCTCTATTCAACCAATGAAGCTGGATGGAACTTATCAGTTTCAAATAAACTCTGTATGTCAATGGGCAATGAGGGGTGCGAGGTGGGAATTTGACCTGTTCTATGATATACTGTTGTCAAATTTATAACATTTTTTGTTTGTAACAGAAAACTAAGCTATAAGTTCCAAAATTTTGTATGATTGATCGATGGAATGACTTGGTTCACTCCTGTTAGTTGCGCCTCTTTGCACCTTTAGTTGATTGCTTCATATTTAGTACAAAATTCTTTCATCTTAAATTTGTTGAAACTAATTCACACTTAAATCGATTAAATTTTGTCTAAAACATTTATTACGATACACATAGCTCCTCAAAAGCAAATAAATATGAAATCCAACCAACCAAAATTACGTGAATTTTTTTTTAGAAATCTTCGATTCGATGGATATCAAGAGTCATATTTAAATATTATACAGCACTTCCAAGGGGTTCATACTCCCTGGACCATTAGCAATTTAATCAAGTGAAAGTATGTTGACCACGTAAGCGTCAAAAGTGAGCCGCTCAAAAAACCTTTAAGATACAAAATGGCATTATAAAAGAAACCAAAAGCACCATCAAAGAATATGGTACAGTGTATGGCTACTACTCTTTGGTAGAGGTTTCGGGTTCAAGCTATTGATATGAAAAATATTCTTAGTAAGGAATGCTCTTTCTTGAATGAGCCATATGCAGCACGAATCTCGATTAATCAGATTTCAAAGCGAGTACTACACATCAAAAAAGAAAATAAAAAAAATAATACATATTTTTTCTAATCGCCCACAACTAATTAAATAGAATAGTATGGTCAATTTGGTTCATATATAGGGCATTTAAGCACTCTGGGGAATAATGGTCAAATTAAACCTGTTGCAACTTTTTTTATAGATATGAAAAAGGCTAACAATTCATGTGCAATAGTTGAGGATGTTTCATGTGAATCTTATCCAAAACAGACAACTCATTAGTCATTGTCCACTAGGCCACTCTGGTTCCTACCACTATTTTTCCTTTGCTATATAATATCACAGGTAAATCAACTTGGACTTGATCGAGAATCATTTCCAATCTTTGAAAGGGTAAAAGGAGAAAAAATAATTAATTATATTTCTGGAAGTTGCTTTTGGTTTCCTACTTTATTATATTGTGAGTGAACCATCTCACAACTTGAATTAAGGTGCTAGAAGAGGAGCCAAAATCAGCTAATCAAATTGTTCCTATCTTACCTTTTGACCGCCAGAAATATAATTCTTTATACTGTAATTATTGCTACTCCACTCATAGTGGTTCATGAATTGAATCAATAACACCTTTCAATTTAACTTTATTTGACTATATATAATTAATCTAAGGAGTCACACTTTTTATATATATCTTATAAGAAATTTCTTTTTAACCATTAAATTTGTTCTAAAAAAAAAAACTCCTTGCAATTTGTGTACTCCACTAATTACTCTTTTCCTCTCAAAATAAGCATCGTCTCAGCATATACTTCTTTTTAATTCATTCCAAAAAAATATATTATTTTATTTTAATTTAAAATAATTTAATTTTAATATTCTTCAATTACTCTTAATAAAATAATTTTCAATAACATAAATATCTAAAAATTATTTTAAATCATAAATTTTAAAATTCTTTCTTTTTCCTTAAACACCGTAGTAGGTGTGGTTATACTTTTTGTTCTTAGTAGTGTGCAATTTTAAGAGATACCTATTAAATAAAGATGATTTAGACTATTTCAAAAAAAAAAAAGATAGTTTAGACATATTATATTTATTAATTTCTTAATGAACATAAATTTTACTAAGATAATATTTATTTTGAGGCAAGGAAGTAACAAATAAAGAAAGTTATGTCACTCCCTTTGTCTCATTTTAGTTGTCATATATACTAAAAATAGTTGTCAAATTAGATAATTAAGATAGAATTAATTATCTATTTCTAACTTTGTTCTTAGCATTAATTATTCTAAAACTAAGAGTATATATATAACACTTTAGGAATTGTGGCAATCATTGTCATATTATCCTGACAACTAAAATGGAAAGAAAAAAATATATTAGATTTTTCAAAAAAAGTAAAAAATCATCAAACTATAATGTTGGCTTGAGCCGACATTTGATTTGTCTCGTAACAAAAAATAGAAATGGCAAGTAGAAGAGGAGTGAGTCTTTTGTGAAGAGGAATCTAAAAAGCAAGTTAGTTGAATTACGTGAAAGGATGATTTACTCGTCAGAACGTTTTCTTTGCTTTTCTCTTCCTTTTTCATCTTTAAGGCCTTGTTTTTGGCACAAACAAACGTTACTTAAACATAAACTCACAATAACATTTGTGGATTTCCCTCTGGTTGGGGTCATCTTGTTTCTTGCTTGAAAAAGAAAGCTAACCATGGATTTAAGATTTAAAATTAATGTCTTACACTTTCATAATACTGGTATATTATACTAAAAATAAATATCCAATAATATTTTAAAAAGATTGAAGGTTTCGTATTAGGGTAGAAGAATGATAGGCTAGTAGGGGTAGATTGATGTTTGATCGTGCAATTATAGTAGATTAGTAGGATTAGTCGTGTCTTTATATCGTGTGGGGTCATTATTATCCATCTTATATTTATTACTTTTAGTGTATTTACATACTATCATTTGTTTTTCATGATTAATCGTTTTCCTTTTTCTTTCCTTCTTTTTTTTCCATATTCAGTATCTTATGCTTATGTGACTTGATTTTTGAGATGAGGGTTTTTCGAAAATAATTTTTCTATCTCTATGAGGTAGTGGTAAGGTACTAAGGTCTGCGTACATGTGTACCCTCCTCAGACCCCACTTGTGGGATTCCACTCGGTATGTTGTTGTTGTTGTTATTTCTTTATTATAATTTTCAAGATATTATATTTATTATATTCAAAAAGTGATATAGAAAAAATTACCTCTATAATTTATTACTGTATTTTTTAATTCATGTACCTAGTCAATAGTGAGCAATTATTATTGGATAGAAGGAATATTTATTATAGTATTTACATATATATACATAATTACTCATAAAAATTGAATCAGATGTGACTCGATTGATTTCGTTGGGCCAATAATAAGGGTATAGAAAAATCGAACCAACTGATCAATCGAATAGAAAAAAAAATGTTATTGGTTTATCGTTATTGAGTTATTAGATTAATAAATTTTTAATGATTTTACAAAAAAGATTATTGGATTATTAATTTGGTTTCAATTTTTAGTATTGGGTAAACCGATAATTATTAAGACTATAATAATTTACTACTTTATCCCTTCATAAATATTAAAGATTAATAATTTAATATCACTTAACACTATATCAATATTCTTAAATCATATATTTGTATTGGTTTCCAATGTATAAGCCTTTTGTCCAAAAGTAAAATTGAATATGAAGTCAAATATTTCAAATTGTTAAGTATGAGTACTCAACAAATATTTTGAAAAGCATCTTTGTCATTTACAATTAATTTACTTATTTTACTATATCACATTATTTTATTGTATCGCGTCAAATTGTTAGAAAAATCATATATTTATTTTATGAGCATCTTATTTGGTGAATCGAAACAATAAGGACTAAAATTAATAAAAAATATCTTATTAATTTATTATTGATTTAATCTATTTAAAAATAAAAAAATCAACTATAAAATCCAACCTAACCAATCTATTTGGTGTCGAATTAGCTTGATAGACCACTCAATAATCTTTTATGGAATATTTCGATTACAATAAATGATAAAAGTTTTTGACGACTCAACACGGGAAGAGGGGTGGGACAAGTACAACTAACACTTTCTTCATTAAAATATGTGTTTCTATGAATAAATAATGTAAAATTCCATGAGTAAAATCATTATCTTCCCATCCTCGTCCAAACAAATCAACAATTATATCATGTAGAATTATTTCATTAATAAAAGGGTCATATAACCATATTGATTAAAAAAATATATACATCATTAGCTACATCTAACACAATTATTTGAAAATACTACAAGTTAATTACTTAATTAATTCATTATTCATAATATTCCTGATCCCACTTTTATATATAGACAAAATTACAATCTAACTTTATCTCAAAAAGGGATCCAGTAATAAAAAAGAGTATAATATTTTATAACCCAAGGAATCAAGAACATTTAATTGATGAAAAATAATGAGTGTGACCTCAATAATAATCTAATTAAGTAGCACAACACCTACCAAGCCATATATATAATTAAAATTAAAAAAATACAGCTAATAGCAGGTGCCGCATAGGCTGGTTCACAATTCACACTTAATTAAGTCAATCCCTTTCAACTTAATAATTAACCTACTGATTCAAGTTGTCCAAATAATAATATCATTTGAAATGGTCCAAGAGTTAAAGTTAACTGAGTTTAAATTTATTAGTAAATTTTACATTACATATAAAGTGTTGGAGAATGAAGTTGAAGTTCATAAGAAAATAGTCCAAGCAAACGTAATACAATATCGTATTAAATTTTTAATTCACCTATTATAGTTGACTTTATTGAATAAACAAAAAAACTAAATTAATTCCCTTGTTAATCCAACAATTTACATGATGCATTAATATCTGTAATTTCACCCTGGTGCATTCTGTAGTAGTGAGCCCCATCTAGGCGGAGACGCTGAGAAACGAATATAGTGTTAAATCTGTTTTGTCTTTCATTTTAGTATAACGATGATTTTTTAAATTATTTTACGGACTTAGGGGTTACGCAGAGGATAGAGGTAAACTGAAAAAGTATTGGAGAGAGGTGATTAGATATGATTTGACGCAGCTTTATATCACCGAGAACATGACCTTAGATAGAAAAGAATGGAGGTCGCGTATTAGGATAGAAGGCTAGTAGGGGTAGGATGATGTCTTGTCTTATGATATGGTATGATTGTAGGATTAGTCGTTTCATTATATATTGTGTTGTTATTTGTCCTCATTTATTTTGCTACTTGATTGTATTTATGAGTTTCCAATTGCTTTCCACTTTAGTCATTGTGTATCTAGTATTTTATACTTTTGGGACTGATATATTGGAGTTGGGGGTTTTCCGAAAATAGTCTCTCTATCTCTATGAGGTAGTGGTATGATTTACGTACATTTTACCCTCCCCAAACCTCACTTGTGGGATTTCACTGAGTATGTTATTGTTGTTTGTTTATTAAGAAATTTAAATTATGACATGTTTTGAATAAGCAGTTGAAAAAAAAGAGGATAATTTGGGTGCAGTGAGCTTATGTTTATGCGTGGAGTCTGAGATAGAATCAAACTACAAGAGTTTATTGTATGCAATTTTACTTTATATTCGTGCAAAAAATTGTTTTCACACCTCAAACGTGAACATATGATACCATATTTTTACCAAACACTTTCCTCTCACATTTTGAAACATTTTTTTTATATGTGCTCAAAAACACTCATTACATGATCATTTAAAATATATCACATTTTTTAATTATACTTGTTTATGAGACTATTGCATATAATTATAAGTGACATAATTTGAGTGTTTAACTTAATTACTCAATGGATATTTGAAAACACACACATAAATTTTTTAAATTTAATTTTTAGTTAAAACTTAAAAGTGCGTATGGGAATTCTTTGTCATGTGTTAAAGTGTTTAATAGAAACGTGTTATAATTTGAATGAGTAATGACATTTATCAAGAAGCTAATGGAATTGTCGATCAGTTTGTCAAGAATGAATGAAAATAAGATTTTTAATTTTATATATCCCAATTCCCCCGCATTTAGTATTTATGCTTTTGAAACAGATATAATGTGTTGGTTGGTTCAGTTTGGTTTTATATACTATTGATTTAATTTATTAATTTTTGATTTTTAAATATGCTAAATCAATAATAAATTAATAAGATATTTTTTTTTATCAATTTTCGGATTATTGGTTTTTGATCCTTAACAGTTCGATTTTCGATTTTCAGTTTACTCAATAAGAAAATACTCATAAAATAAATATATCACTTCTCTAACAATTAGATGCAATACGATGAGATACAGTAAAACAAACAAATCAATTGAGCACCTAAACTTAATAATATACAATATTTGACTGCATATTCTAATTTATTTTCCAACATAAGAATTATACATTGGGAACTAGACAAATAGATGACTTACGAGTATTTATTTAGTATCAAATGATATTAAATTATTAATATTTAATATTTACGACGGGATAAAGTTGAAACAATCCAATATCCCAATGATAACAATAACTCAATACTATATTATTATTTTTGATTTATGATTCAATTTTTTAATTAATTTTTTCTTGGTCAGTACAATAATTTTGACGGTTAACTGGGCAAGTAAATATCCCTCCAAAGCTATATCCACGTGTCACCAGCTGTATTGTCATGGATAAGGGCCCATAATCATTATTTCTGGCGCCAACCAAAATACCTTTTTTTTTCGCAATAATAGAATCGCCACCAATTATCCAGCCACCATATCCTCCTCTAAAAATAAATACTCCACAATATGCCTTATTACTAAATTTATATATAGTCTCTCTCAATTCCAACAGTTTTAATCATTTATCTATATCTGTTCCGTCCAATTCGGCCCAAGCCACAATAAAACTGTGTTCATTCATTATATTATATAAACTTTTTATAGGGAGAGAGCATTTTGGAAGAGAGAAACCAGATAATGGAGAAGAGAGAAATGGCGGCGGAGAAAGCAAGAGGGGAGGAGGAAGAGGGAGAGGGGCAGAGGTTGTTGCCGGAAGGGGTGACGGTGGTGGATTTTGATTTGTTGTGTTCGACGGTGGCGATGCAGGCACAAAAGGGTCAGCGGGTGAAGTTGAATTTGAATGGGGATGAAGAAAATGCTCTGGGTTATGATTATGGTGGAGGTGTTTTGAGGATGTGGGAAGGAGAGCTTTTCTGTGATTGTCTCCAGGACCGTCGAATTGCTGTGCAGTCCTTTTGGTAAAGCTTTTCTTTTCCCCCATCATTTTCCTGTGTGGGTTTTGGATTTTAGACATTTTGGTTATGCTATTGCTTGGTTTTTATTTTTTTTACTTTTCTTGTCTGCTGGAGTTTCCTGGTCTTCCATTTGTATTTGGTTTTGTTAATGGAACATCAAAAGCTTTCAAAAACATGAAAAATTGGTGGGCTTCTCTTTCCCCAAACTTGAGGCAGAGGGTGGTTGATTGTTTGATTTTTTTTTTATAGTTTCTAAATTTGGTATCTTTTTTGAAAATCTAGGATTGGCTTTCTCTTATTGTCATTTCCTTTTGTGTAATTCCCTCATTTAATTGAGGAAAACTTAATAGTCAGCCAAGTTTGACTTATCGTTGAACTATTTTCTTTCCTACTAGAAAGTTGAATGCTTTACTTGCAATTGAACATATCCTATTTTTCTTAATTCATCATCAATTAAGTGGTGCTGATTTTAATTTTTATTCATGTATTGCAGCTGCCCCTGGTACAGATTTGGAAAGAATATGAAACGTGCTGGTTTTGGTTCCTGCTTTCTTCAGGTCAATACTTTTCACATTTAAATCCGTGTTAATCAATGTTGTTGACCTACCCACCCTCTCAAGTTCTTGGTGATCCCTCATAGTCAAGTCTTCTTTAAATCTGTTTCTATTATAGTGATTTCAATTTTGTAATACTAGTTAATTTATCTTAAATTTGTTAATCTACCGGGTCAACATAGATTAGTTAGGACTAGAAAGATTTTAATGATTGTTTATTATACATACTAATGTGGAAAAAGGTATATTACAATCTTAGTTTCATTACACAAGGTCTGGTGTAAATGTTTTAATTTACCTGTTTTCGAAATGTTGGCGAGACTAGATTGGAACTGAAGATAATTTTACTGCTTAGTACTTTAACATTGATTTTTCGGCTTTCCGTAAAATACTCGTGCACTGAAACATATTTATACTGGTCTGCAGGGCTCTGTTTATTTGGTCCTCACTCTTCTTGCTCTCATAAGCATATTAGCATTCACTGTCACGAAGAAGCACTGTTTTCTCTACATTGGTGGTGCTTTTATAATCTCAATTGGATTATATATGGGTTATCACCGCACAAAAATGAGAAGCAAGTTCAATATCAGAGTGAGTACTTTAATCCCTATTTTCGATTTTACTGCTACTTTTCAGTTCTTCCTGTTTGATGATATTCCTAGAGTTGCCCAAGCTATATAAAATGGGGATTGGTTGGCTTATCGTGAAGGTTATCTGCAGTAGATTACCATCAAAAATTGGGTTTAGAGAAAGTGGAAGTAGGTATGTATGAGAATATTAGAAGTGGGAACACTTGAAGGGGTTCTTTTTATAGTTAAGTCTTTTTTTTTTTGGGTCCCCAAATGTTCTTGAAGAGCATGCCAATACATGATATTTGGTCCTCCGAAGAACAATCTAGCTAATCCACCTTACCTAGAAAATGTGTTCAAAGTGTGGTAGGTATAGCTTGTTATCTTTTCTTGTTTTAGTAATGGTTTATCTGCAGTCCTGTTTTTACAAAGAATAATCTATCTTCAGTTTTTCTTCTTAAACCTACTCTCTTTATTGGTCATAACATTCTCATATCTTCTCTTGCGTTTTAAGCTACTGAAATGCTGATGAGTGGTGGTACATATTTGGAAGGACGATGATACTTTACTTGCATCTATTTTTGTTTTTCTTACTGCAGTGATAACTCCTACTCTTTTTATACTTCTTCAGGGTGATAGTTCTTTGGATGATTGCATCTTCCATTTGACCTGTCCATGCTGCACCTTATCTCAGGTTCGTTCAATTATACAACCTGCATTAAAGAACAACAAAGTAGAGTTTACTTGCATGGTCGTGTGAAGTTGCTTGTTGCTTTTTCTTCTCATCCCTCAGTTCCCAGGGGAAGCTGAATATATTAAGAGAATAGATTGACTCAGAAAACACAATCTAAGTCAATGGGGATCTGTAGTTTGTGAAATTTGATGGTATATTTTGCTTTATATTTTGGTTTTGATGTTTTGTTGTTTTATTGACCAGGAAGCTAGAACATTAGAGATGAACAATGTCCAGGATGGCATTTGGCATGGTAGAGGTGATACCATATGCATAGGAAGTTATTCTGAACTTGGCAGGACTCCGTTGGAACTTAGTCCACCTGCCATTGTGTCAACAAAGTCCTGAACCATAAGCTCTGCACAGATAGCTTAGGACTCAAAAAGAATGACAATATGCGTAGCAGTTAATTCTAGAGTAGAGCATCCTTCACATTGTTCTCTCCCTTGAAAAGCCAAGCTTACAAGCGTGGTCCTATATTAGCAACATTCTTTTCCCGCAGAAGAATTTCACTAAACTTGCCCATCTACACAAAGGGAGAATCTCATATAGGTTATCACATGCAATGCTAAGGCACAGAATGCCGGCTGTTTTTAGGAAGCAAGGCATTTTCCAGCGTCAAAGTGGCAAATGCTCCAGAAAGTTGTGCTTCCAATTTAAAAAATGTGTTGCAAATAGGAAACTTGTAAGCAATGTTGTATATTATATTTATATGTAATAATAAGCAAATGCTTCCAAAAAGAAATGAGGGAGGCAGTTGCGTATTAATCACATAGTTTTTAGGAAGAGCACAAGCTTTCGTATGTGCATATAGAATGAAGAGATTCTACTAAATTCATGGAGATAGGATGTCTCTTCTTGATCATACTATCTCTCATTTGTTAATCTTGTGGTTCAGTTTACCATGTATAATATGCTCTTTTTGGTCTTTGTTTTCTGTACCTTTCTCTGATCATGTCTGATGTACACGATGATTTTTATGTTAAAAGAATAATCATGTCTGATGTGCAGGATGACTTTTTTTTTTAATTACAAAAAAAGAAAAGTAATTTTGTTACATTATTTCAATAACTCTAAAAATAATCTTGTTACCTTATATTTTCATAGATCAATAACAGCCAAATTGCAATTTGAAAGAGTTTTTGTTGAATCTTTTGAAATTTGTGTTTAAATTTTATTGCGACCAATTTTTTTTTTGTACAACGTCAATGTTAATCTTGTACCTTTGCTTCGAGTTCATTTTTCCCTATCTACATTGAAACTGAGAAAAAAATTTACATTAGAAGCCTCTCTTGTACTCGGGAAACAGTCTATAGTGGTAAGCTCTGACTATATTCTACCTCCTCAAACGTCATTTGTGGAATTTCACCGGGTATGTTATTATTGGTGTTTGCATTGTTTGCAGAAAATAAGAATAGAGAATTGCTTTTAAAAAAACCCTATAAAACATAATGAATATTAATGAAGATTATAGCTCGATTGTAAGCTGCGTTTTGGAAGTGGTACTTTACTCTCTCAGTAGATTTCAGTGAAGAACCAATAAGCTTCATGAGTTTCCCGCTGTTGGCACCCTCCACCAGTCCAACAGCACCGCCACCGGCGGCGATTCCCCAGCCGCCGTCTCTATCTCAAAGGGTCCACATCCCATCACATATATACAAACACCCAACAGCAATCCTCCTCGAGCTCTGCAATTCCATGAAAGAGCTTTACCAAATTCTACCTCACATTATCAAAAACGGTCTCTATGAAGAACACCTTTTTGAAACAAAATTAGTTAGCTTATTCACTAAATATGGTAGCCTTAATGATGCCACCAAAGTCTTTGATTTTGCTAAACTCAAAGTTGACCCCATGTATCATACGATGCTCAAAGGCCATACCCATCACTCTACTGTGGATTCTTCTTTGGCTTTTTACGCTCGTTTGAGATATGATAATATAACTCCGGTAATATACAATTTTAGTTATTTATTAAAAGCTTGTGCAGATAATTCTGATGTTGTTAAGGGTAAACAGGTACATGCACAGTTGATTCTTCATGGGTTTTCAGATAGTTTGTTTGCGATGACTAGTGTTGTTAATCTTTATGCAAAATGCGGGATGGTTGGCGATGCATATAAGATGTTTGATAGAATGCCTGAGAGGGATTTGGTTTGTTGGAATACGGTTATTTCAGGATATGCACAAAATGGGATGTCAAAGAGAGCGTTGGAGTTGGTTTTGAGGATGCAGGAGGAAGGGTGTAATAGGCCTGATTCGGTTACAGTTGTGTCCATTTTGCCTGCTTGTGCTGCTATTGGGTCCTTGAAAATGGGAAAGTCGATTCATGGATATATTTTTAGAAATGGTCTTGAGTCGCTTGTGAATGTCTTGACTTCTCTGGTCGATATGTATGCTAAATGTGGGTCAGTGGGTACTGCTAGGTTGGTTTTTGATAAGATGGATTCTAAGACGGTTGTATCCTTGAATGCTATGATAGATGGATATGCACGAAATGGATATTATGATGAAGCTCTAATAATCTTTCAGCGAATGTTGGATGGAGGATTCAAACCAACGAATGTGACTGTTATGAGCACCTTACATGCGTGTGCTGAATCAAGGAATATTGAGCTTGGACAACATGTTCACAAATTGGTCAACCAACTAGGTCTTGGTTCTAATGTTGCAGTTGTTAACTCGTTGATTTCAATGTATTGCAAGTGCCAAAGAGTGGGTATTGCGGCTGAATTGTTTGAAAACATGAAAGAAAGAACACTAGTCTCATGGAATGCTATGATATTGGGCTATGCGCAAAACGGACGTGTAATGGACGCATTAACTCATTTTTGTAAAATGCATCTGCAGAACATCAAACCTGACTCATTTACAATGGTAAGTGTTGTTACTGCACTTGCTGAGTTATCAGTATTGCGCCAAGCTAAGTGGATACATGGATTTGCTGTAAGAACTTGTTTGAACAGGAATATTTTTGTAGCCACTGCACTTGTTGACATGTATGCAAAATGTGGAGCAGTTCACACAGCAAGAAAGCTATTTGACATTATGGACGATAGGCATGTTACAACTTGGAATGCGATGATAGATGGATATGGCACACATGGATTTGGAAAGGAAGCTGTTGAATTATTTGAGGAAATGCGAAAGGGGCATGTAGAGCCTAACGACATAACATTTCTCTGTGTCATCTCGGCTTGCAGCCACTCTGGCTTTGTAGAGAAGGGGCGTGATTATTTCACGATCATGAAGGAAGAATACAACTTGGAGCCTTCAATGGACCACTATGGGGCTATGGTTGACCTAATTGGTCGATCTGGTCAGCTGAGTGAGGCTTGGAACTTCATCAATAATATGCCTATCAAACCAGGACTCAATGTCTACGGTGCAATGTTGGGAGCTTGCAAGATTCACAAAAATGTAGATCTGGGGGAGAAGGCAGCAGACGAACTATTTGAGCTAGATCCTGATGATGGTGGATATCATGTGCTTCTTGCTAATATGTACGCCACGGCTTCAATGTGGCATAAAGTTGCTAAAGTCAGAACTATGATGGAAAGAAAAGGTATTCAAAAGACACCTGGATGCAGTCTAGTTGATTTAAGAAACGAGGTCCACACATTCTACTCAGGAAGCACTAGCCATCCTCAGTCAGAGAAGATCTATGCTTACCTTGAGAAATTGTTTGATAGGATTAAAGCTGCTGGATATGTACCTGATATTGATTCAATTCACGATGTGGAAGATGATGTTCAGGAGCAATTGCTAAAGAGCCACAGTGAGAAGCTTGCTATTGCATTTGGGCTTTTAAATACAAGTGCTGGTACAACTATTCACATCAGGAAAAATCTTCGGGTTTGTAGTGACTGCCATAGTGCAACAAAGTACATCTCGCTTGTCATGAAACGAGAAATTATTGTACGTGATATGCATCGCTTCCACCATTTTAAGGATGGAGTCTGTTCATGTGGAGATTACTGGTGATCTGAATGATTGGTAACTCTTCCAAGTTGTTACCTAATGTTAATTTTGTAAAACATTTTATTGATCTGAAATAAGAGAACAACACGGATGGACCATATCTGGAACAAAGGTGGAAAGTCATGACTGAGGTGCAACTGTTTATCTAACTGGTTGAAAGCCAGATCAGCACCTTCAGAAGTATTGAATTGAGGAATAATCATCATATCTTACAACAATTTGTTCAGGTATTTCCTGCCTACCCATAATAATTTGCAGATACTTCACTTTTGTTCTGCTGAACTTTTATGTTCTTCTACTGTTATTTGGATGTTAATCTAGAAACTGGATTCAAATTTTATCAACTGATGAAAGAAGAAATGAGTCTTATATTTATCCGAAAATGTTTTTCTTCTATTTTCTTTAACTGTGGTTTAAATATGCAAGTCTATGAAATTTATGAGTCACTCAATTAGAGGAACTGCAAAAAATAATCAAGCTTATTTAGCACATGCTTGTTGAGAAAATGGAAATCCTCTTCCTGAAAAATGAGTATTCTGTGTATATTGCAATACGATTTTGTAAAATTAATAAATGTTTCTGTAATAAAGACATGCATTAATATTTTGTGCTTTAAATTTCTAGGATTTCCTGGTCTGGGGAACATTTGCTCCGTCCTTCACACTTTGAAACCCAACATTAAGCACAGCAGGTTAACTAAGCAATAAGGAGCGCATATTTGATATGGAAACCCGTGGAGCTCATTATGTATGATGCTTTTAGATCTTCTAATAGTATTCCTATTTGTATAGTTGTCATCTGGTAGATGTAATTTTTCAAAAGCTAAAATGAAAAAACAGTGAATGCCTCTATGAATAATGCTGTGGCGTTCAAGTATATCCTTCATTTTTGCCTGTGCCTGTAGCTGAGGGTGTCATATTTTGTTATAGTCTTGTTGTAAGTCGAGCGCACAGAGGGACAGCAAAGCTGAAAGAGTAACTATATGCACAGAGGTTTTGAAAATAAGATTTTGTAACCTCTGTGAAGGCAATGTTATGTTACTGTGTACGCGAATCATTTGGGTTGTTGACCCGTAGGCATGCATAATGTTGACTTCACAACTTGTACTGTATCTGAGGAGTGATTGCAAATTACAGCGATTAAGAAACGGGAAACGCTGGAACACAAGGAAAAAAGACCCACATTTCTACTGTATTCCGTTTGTAAATAATTAATCTACTTCAAGATTGGAATAAAGAAAGTGGTGGTTGCATGACATCTGCCCTCTCAGGAGGTTGAAGAAACGGAAAATGCTATATATAACACTAGGGATATTCAAGGTTCAAATAAAAATCTATCCAAATAGAAAAATCAAATCAAATCGATTTTATTTGGGTCGGATTGGCTTGAATTTAGTTTTAGTTTTAAAAAAACATGGTATTTGATTTGGATTTGAATTTGTTCGAAAAAAATCAAAGAAATAACCAAATCGAACTGGTAAATTATATACATATATTTTATTATTATACATACACAATATATTATTTATAAAACAATTATATGTTTTCATCAAATTCTATTTTTTAATCTATTTATGAAAGCATAAATGTTCAACAGAGAACATTTACCTTATTGATTTCATGTATATGAATGTCTATGACAATTCTTAGTGGGACTAAAGATATCGCTATTTCTTCTTTTTAGACCAAAATGAAATATTGATTTATTAGTCAAAAGCTTTCTCCAACTTTTGAATTGTCGAAACAAGAACTTTTTCTACCAATTGGAGCTCTCCCTTCACCACCCCCATAGGGATGGTCTGCAAGGCAGGCCCAATTTTCCGATTATAACTTTTTCGAATCGGCGGTTCGATCTATGAATTATCCGATATCGATCAAATCGATAAATGTATATTATGATTGGTTTGGTTTGATTTTGATAATTTAAAAATCGATTAAATTGATTCATAATGGATCCAAACTGATCGTAAACACCATTAATTTACTCCATTAAAAAAAAGGAAAAGGGTAAAAAATGTCCTTGTACTATTAGAAAGGAGCAAAAATGTCCTCATTTTATACTTTGGGCCATTTATGCCCTTGTACTATCAGAAAGGGTAAAAAATGCCCTGATACTAACGGAAAAGGGTCAAAAATGCCTTTGATTTATACTTTGGTCCAAAATGCCCTTGTCAATAATACTTTGGTCAAAAATGTCCTTATTGTTA
>JBCEWC010004516.1:0-27092 GCA_038996855.1 Solanum aculeatissimum | reverse complement strand
TATGATATGATATGATATGATATGATATGATATGATATGATATGATATGATATGATATGATATGATACGATATGATACGATACGATACGATACGATACGATATGATACGATATGATATGATATGAAATGATATGATATGATATGATATGATATGATATGATATGGAAATTCTTCTGAAATGACTGGGTTGTAAGGAAGGTGGACATCACACCGAAATGACCAGGTCGTAAGGTGTGATGTAGATTACCTTTGGCAAGTAATCTTCTCTCATCCTATGGGAGGACTCATCGGGCGGATTCATGTTGTAGCTCACATGGGTTTGAGATGTCAATTATGGTCACATCCCTTCTATATATGTAAGTATTTTGGCATTTGCATGCATCATGGATTTCATGGCATATTGATACACTATCCTTTCCTATACTCTCTTTCTATATATGTGTCCTTGTCATCTAACATTGGTTTACAAGTTGGTCACGCTCATATGCATTGCATACCAGCATACTTAGTGCATTCTATGTACGAACTCATATTCTTCATCTACATGATCCAACCATGTAGGGGCTGGAGTTGATATCTATCCACCTTTGGACAGTTAGCTTGGTGATTTTGAATTGTTACTAGTGGTGTGTCCTTTATTTCAAGGGCAAGACCCACCTCCCTCTATGTTATGTTTTGTTATGTCTTTTCTATCTTATGACTTGAGGGTTAGCTCAGGTTATGTCGTGGCCCCCGTCTTATTCTATGTAGAGGCATTGTTGGACATATCGGATTATATTGTACGCTCATACTATATGCTTATTTGAGATTCTATGACTATGTTATGTTTTGGCTATACCTATGCTTATGTTATTATGTTATGTTTTAATGAGAATGTGACTATGTGGAAGGTCTGAAGTCCCTTCTTGCCCCCATAGCTTGAGTCATACTTACCCGCCCCTTAGAAAGTATTTGCTATGTGTTATGTGATTCATGCAAATCCTCTTCCCAATAACATCCCCATAGCTTGAGTTCAAAGTTCCAAAACCCCTTATAATTATGTGTTTCTTGTATATTATGCGCTTTCGAACTAATAATGTGTAAGTTGATGCTAAGATGGCTTAATTGAGGACTTTTGGGTACTCCTTTCCCATGTCACATCTAGGCCCTACTCATGGGTCGTGACATTTTGTTAAGTATGAATGAACCTTGTATGTTCCTATGTGTATGGAATTGAGTACTTTGGGGGTAAAATTGTATCTTCGTAGTCTTGATCATGACTTTTTGGATTGAATACTTGTTTATATGGTGATATACATTGACTTATAAATTAATTGTGAGTTTGTGACCTATGTAACCTTGTGAATCATTCAATCTTGATAGCAAGATAGTGCTAATAATAGGATATATTGATACACTGAGATTGTGGTGATATTGAAACACTGATGATAATGAGCTACTGATGATATTAAGTTATTGATATTATTGAGAACGTTATGATGTTAATACCATGATATATTATGATCATGCACATTGCATCTATCATTATTTGTGCACTGATACTTGTGATGACTATGATCGAGATGTGAGTGAGGTAACATGTGGATTGGTGGCCAAGGTCTCTACCAATCGAGTTGAGGTAATATGTCAGCGGTCCGAGGTTATTTTTGGGTGGGTCTAAGGTTATTTTCGGACGGGTCTGAGGTCTTTTTTGAATGGGTGAGCATTGGCCGAGGTCTTTGTTTGCAATGTTCATGGATACATGGTCCATGTGTGGCCCCCATGAGTTCCAACTGAGGCAGTAATATGGTCAATGGATGTGTATCCTAGGACAAACATGCATCACGATTACTTAACATTGCATCGCATTATTCATATTTAATGGCATTCACTCCATCTCATATCATACTTGTCTTGATATTACTTTTATATTGTTTATGAGCTTATATATTTGTGGTAGCATTGATGTGAGTAGGAGTTGGATCTATTTACCTATATGTATATTGGGATACTAGTTAGGTGATGGGTATATCTATATTACTGAGAATTGTATATTATATTGTGTTGGGATTTTTCTGAGTGCAGGATTGTAGTTCCGCGGATTATGGTTGGGATTTAAAGAGTTACTTATGTACTTCATTATTTTACCTTAGGTTAGTTCCATTTCGCTGAGTACTCTATTATTTGGTGCTCATCCCCATGCTACATTGTTGTAGGTTGTGAACCTGGTCCATTCTACTAGACTTCTATTTGTTGGATCGAGCTTCTGAATTACTTGTGAGGTAGTTGCTTATGTCTCCAGCAAGCCTTTGAGGGCCCCACTTTATGTGTTGTTCTATTTAAGGACTAGACATTTGAGACATGTATTTCATTTGAGTATTTTATATTTAGAGACTTGTACATGTTACACCAGTTCTTGGGATGGTTGTATTTCATTTTCTTCCACTTATCTATCTTATTAGATTGTTGTCTTTCGTTTTTACTATTATTGTTAAGTTGTTAGGTTTTGGGTTGACTCGCTTTGGTGGGTTAGGTGAGTGTCATCACACCCGAATTTTGGATCGTGACAACTATTGCTTGAGACACAGTAGTCAATGGAGACGATATAGATCTGTTGGAGAAGAGAAGAAGGGTGGGGTGTGGGGTGGAGATAGGTTAATTCAAAAATAATTTTTATTTTGTTATAATTCCTTTGGGATTTTTGAAAAAAATAGTCAAATCAGCACATGTCATAATTTTATTTATCCATTTTCTATATACATGCGCTTGAAAAGCACGTATGTTTGTCTTTCTATTAACTATTATTTTGTATCAAATAGGTATAAATTTCTAAAGTTTAAAATGTTCAAGAGGTATAGGGTTAAGTTAAGGTGTCCAAGTGAAATATGCAGTCAACTTTAATATATATATATATATATATATATATATATAAAAGAATTCATTTGCAAATTCAAAAGTGTTTCTTACTTTCTTTTGTATTATTGTTCTTCAATAGTTTAAATTATATTAGTTATTATTTACAACTAGTAATGAGTAGTTACACTTATAATTAGGGTTTAGAAACATAGAATAGGAATGATGATAATCAATAATTTTATATTTAAATTTTCTCAAGAAAGGGTGAATTGTGTATTAAGATTCTTTCATAAAAGATTATTTTTTTAATGATTGAAAATATTAACTCATTTGTATTCTGATTTGATTGACAAAAGAGGTTAAGATTAGGACAAAGAATTATGAACGGAGATTTGGAGTTGTCAACCTCCATCGAATAGCTTGATCTAGAGATGGATAGCTAACATGAGGTGTTTGATGAATGAACAAATTAATTTGACACCTAAGTGTCGATAAAGACTTGGGAAGATATTCTCTTAATAGATTGAGAGGCTTAGGAGATATATAAATTCGTTAGCTTTGCACAATGAACACGCCTAAATGAGTTGATAGTATTTATTTGCATTTTGATATTTATGAACTGTATCACTATTTCGTCTTTTATTATTGATTAAAAATCAAAGTAGTTAATAGTTCCCTGTTTAAACCACCATCTCCAATAGCAGTTTCTAATATAAATTTCATAGCAAATTATAAAGATCTATAACTATGTTCTCTGTGAAATTCAATCTCAATCTAGTTAGATTATTATATTTTAACATTGGCCGCTTTAATCCCAATTAATAATGTTGTTTGGATGACATCACTTCTCGAGCTCGACTCATTTGACTTTCATCCATTACTTATCGGTTTGTCTATTGAGGTCATAGACAACCATGTTAATTATGTTGTTTTGATTTTTTAGAAATAGGCCTTTCAAACTAAATCTTCCGATGGTCAGACATCTAGACTTGGTTACAATGCTTTGGGATGCAATTCTTCTTTGGAGAACACATCGTAAGACCTCTGTATAACAATATTTATCATTTAGCATTTTGCTATAACAATTGAAAATATCTGAACAAATAATGTTATTATAGAAAGATTTGATTATATTACGGTTTTCCATGATGTTTGTCTACTGAGATTTTGGACCACCTCTATAAGCATTCATAAGCATTCAATGTTTATCTTGATTTTTAGAAATGGGTCTTTCAAATTGACCCTTCCGTCCAAGCTCAGACATGTAGAATTCATATTATGATTCTAAGTTTTTAAGAAATTAAGATTTTTGCAATTAAAATTCTCCTTTTTTTCGTTTCACCAATCTATATGTGTTGGTTTTATGGATCTACAATTTAGCTCATCTCGGTTTCATTATTCGAAAGGGTTGCACCAATAACTTAATTTATTGTTAGATAGTAACTCGTGTCCGTTAAATTCTAACGCTTCAATAATGGAGTTCATAAAATAAAAACAACCACAAAGTGAGCTCAGAAATGCCATCGGGTAATGAGATTCGAAACTGGCACAGCTGGAGGAAATCTTAACCCTTTGCTACTGGCACCACTGTCTTGTTGGTTATTTCAGGTGGCAGGTAAAATATTTAATATGATTTTTTCGATATCACTTATTAAGAAGAGCAAATAAGCAGACAACTCTCGGTTAACATGTCTGTTTGAGTTGCCTGCTTCTTCGCCGTTATTATATGGGACCCATAAAAATATTTTGCGGGTTCCTTAATTTAATATTTTCAAAGCAGCTTGATTATATTTCTTCAGCTGCTTCAATTATGATTATACAATATTAGTCCTAATAAATTATTTTCTCAATTGTTTTAGCTGTAATTTTGCTATATCATCCTAATCAATTATTTTAGGTCATGTAAATACTAAAAATAGGATAAAACAGACACAAAATCATAAATTAGGTCCTTTTTTTTAAAACTGAAAAGATAAAATTAAATAATTATTTTAATATTTTTCAACGATTATATTTATGTCAAAAATCAAGTACTTTTAAAAAAAATGTATGATATAAATGAATCAAAATTTTGTGTATATTACTTGAAATGATGTAAAAATAGCTACAAATCATAACAATTGTCAATTTAAAATTTTAATTTTTAAAATTTCATCAATATCATATAAATTGTGACAGAGAGAATAACATAAAATGTAGCGACTTTAAGTCTAATAATTAATATCTTAAAATTTTTAAAATATATATAAAAAATTTATTGACATCACAAAAATCGAGATAAAATATATATATATTGAGCCAGTGCAAGCACGGGACTTGTAACTAGTATATACATATGTACTAAATGTTTCAACCATTTCCCTCGGTCCTTAGTTAATCTGTCCTTGTAAATATAAACCCTCGGCTCAAGAAAAAAAGTTTCAGAAGTTGTGAAGAAATGCAAGAGTCCAAGGCTTCATATAAAGTCAAAGAATATATGCTATAAAATAATGACACAGAATTCACTCATACAGAATAAATGTCTCCTATGCTGAATCTCATCGAACCCATGATACAGAATCAATTTCATCTCTTGCTTTCTTGTATAGTTCGAGCCTCTTGGCACATTGCTCTCTTTTGCCCATCAAAGCAGGGTCTTCATCTAACAGTTCTGCCAGATCCTTACCCTGTAATTTACGTAATGACATTACAATATTAGTTAATCCTGTTTCTATCTTGCACATTAACTAATCAATCATATTATATCCTTAGTTTCATCTTAAAAAAAGGGAAAGCCCCACTAAAGCTCCCTTAAAATTAAATTTCCAGGTATCATACATCAAAGTTAAGCTGCACAACTGTCGAAGATTTTGTTTAAAAGAACTTAAACCAGAACTTCTAGTATCATGTATTAAACCTATGCTACACAAAAATATAAATCTGAGGCCAAACAAGTACCTCTTTCTTCCCAATTTGAGCGTAGAAGTAATTCAGTAAAGATTGTTTGGCTTCCTTAACTTGGCAATAAACCACTGCTTTGGGAATAGTGTTCCTCAGCGTATCAGTCACCATATTTACATAAGATGATACGTTCGACCCAATCCTCCTAAAGTGACCCTCGGCATACCGGTCTACAGCAGGTGTTGCTGCTGGATTCCCCCCTTTTTCCACTTCTTGAGGAAGCTTTCTGAAGAAGTCCACTGTCAAGTAGGCAGCTTCCATGTCAACCAGTCTTAAAACTGTCTTTCTACCTTCTTCACGAAACTTTTCCAAGGCTTCATATGAGGCTGCAGCTATTGCAGATTGAAGACTGGGAAACCGTTTCAACTCCTGCTCCATCAGCATGTTTAGAAAAGGAAGAGAAAAGAGAGGGAGTGGAGGAGGCAGAATAGAGCTTAATGCTGTGCAGGGTCAACATTACCTGACATTCTCCGACTGAATTCCTCACAAGTTCCTTTAAGACAAAGTGAACCTAATAAACAAAGTTTTGCTTAGTTATACATCTACTTAATTGTCATAGGGAGAAGCATGCATGTTAGTTGACTAGAATAAACTTCAAAATAAGTACTTACAGCATCTACAGAGGCTTCAGCTGGCCCTCTAAAATAATTTAGTGCTCCCTCAATAAGCCGTCTATAACCTTGCTCAGGTGCAATCAAGTGAGGCTGATAGCCATCTGCCTCGGAAACAATTTTTCTCACATTTTGTATCGAAAGGTGTCGGTCAAATGGGAGTTTTCTTAAAGCAGCAGGAAGCTGATTGTCAAAAACTCCATAAATTCTATCACCTCCTGGACGGCTGAAAGGAATAAGTAATGTCAAATTCATGAAATTAGGTATATCGTTTAGCTGAATCTCATGTACATTTATAACATAAAATACACAAAAGCGTTCATGTGTTCCTTAGAGGAGTATCTCCAAATTATCTCTCCCTTGTGCATTGTGGTGATCTAATTGAACTCTCTGATTATTTGATTTTCCTTGCCCATTTGGAACTTTAGGTTGCATTTGATGATATCCCTATTCACTTCTAAGGCCCATCATTTTCAAATAATATTTTTCATGCCACTATCTGATGGCTAGCTACAATGTACCCACTTCTCTCTGTTTTGAATTATTTTCTAACAATGAACAAACAGTACTTCGATGAATCCTGATTGTCAGTAAGGACTTAAAGTTATATAGCCAGGAAGAATTTGCTTGTGATTGAGGCATGGTTGTTGTAATTAGCAAATAATACTTACATCTAACTTTTTCAAAGAAATTATGTCTAAGCAAGTCTCATTCTCGAACTTAAACAAATAAGTTTATATATTAGGTTCCCACCAATACATAAAAGGGGATTATTTTGTGCACCAAATTAGGGCTAGTATCTATTCTTTCTGGACCTGAGTGCCCTCACTTTCAAGGAAGGAGTAAAATGAATGAGATGCTCAAATCTTCTTCCTCTTTTTTTCACTTCAATTCATGAAGATTTACAATCAGACAAAAATTGAACTTGTTAAAAATATATGGCACTATCACTTTTCAACAAAAGGCAAGGCATTCTTTTTATCTTATCCTTTTAAAAACTGCCAACAACTCCAGACAAACACTTTATGTGTATACTGCATGGATTTTCGTTCATCTCCAACAAACCAATACCCCAACTGTTCATCGGTCTTTTTTATTTAGAAGAGAACTAGGCTTTCCAAGACCCAAAGCCAAGTCAAAAATCGATTATTGTAGTCAGAATCCCCCACGCAATCTCGGAAAACAGAATATGAGGAAAGTAAGATGAATCGGGGAAGAAGATAAATAATGAATGAAAAGAAAACCAAATGTTTAGGATGTAAAATAAGTGGATAGAAGGCTTGTGCACAAATCTTAATGAGGTTATGTATTTCTCCTCTTACAGAGAGCTCACCATTTCTTTCATTCTTTTGTCGTGGAATTTTAATTTTCAATGTTTCAGGAATTTATTATAAACTACAACATTTCATTTAACTTTAAGTTCAAGTTTTCATTGGAAGTTAATGATCACTATTTACAGGTAAACATTACATCCTAAGGAAATAGTAAATGAGATAGACTGGTGAAGTTATTACAGATTATTTCGTCTAGTACCATTGACATTGAGAAGACAGACTTTTATTAGCATTTCTCAGTAAATGCTAACCCAAGCTATGCAGACTTGTTTCATGGATCTGAATATGATTTTACATGAATCAACAATATTACCCCAGAGTAGTCAAGGCAAGTGCACGCTTGGGTTGCTTAGACTTAGCGAAGTTACCTAGTTACACAAATCAAATTAAGGAAACGTAAAAGTAATCGACCTACCCTCCATCCAGATGCTCCTTGAAAATCTTGTCAAAAGCACGGCAAAGTTCCAAGATAGTATACAATTGTGCCTGAAATGGAGTAATGATGTTTCTGAGTATTTAGTATCTCAGAGAACAACAATGACAGCAGTACAAAATGAAGCTTACCCCAGCATCAACAGAAATAGGCCTCCCAAGATGGCCCATCTCAGATTCAAGTTCATCTATGCTTTTATTGATAACTGAGGTTATCCGTGGTAGTTTAGCTCTAATTACAGACTCCAAATACTGAAACAGAAAAAACTCAAGTGATAACTCTATTTTAATTTATATAGGACTCTTTCTTTTCCACAGACAGCACTAAAAGTAGACCTTTGACAGAAGTTTTGCAAGATATTCTGAACCCATCTTGCTAGCCAGATGTCCATAGTCAGGACTGCTTGCGAAATATTCACGCTCCTTTCTTCTTGCATAGATCATGTCCACATTTTTATTTATATCAGCTTGTGAACGATTCACAATTCCAACCCAAGGATGTTGCAAACGATAAGCCCTTCCTTCAAGAACCTTAGATTAGGAAACAAAACACGAATTCAAATTCTTCCACTAAATTAAAGAGGAAATGAGAGAACCAGTGGAACAGGGAGGAAACAACATTAGTTCATAGTTCAATTATGATACATATTATAAATTCGCCCGAATTATATATGCTCAAATTGCACAAACATAAACCCGTAGCTGATAACCGTCAAAAGAGATCACCCATGACAAATATTATTTATTCCATCCCTTAAATAATAATGGGGTTTTCAGAGTACAAGGATTGAAACATTTACTCTTATTTGAATTTGAACATCAACCCCTTCAACTTTTTGCAATGACATTTACAAATTTAAAAACTAAGAAAGTATACAACAATTTTTACAATGAAAAATATTTAAAAAATGTAAGACAGGACCATAGTGAAAGAAAAAATTATTTAACCCCTCGAATAGTAATAGTTTAGTTAAATTGGATGACCATCTCATTTAAGAGTTTAAATTGTTATTAAGTACACACTTTTGTCTACTTAATTATCTTTCAACACATTCCCTCATGTTTTCTTGGGCCAAAAAACATAAAAATTCTTTTTGATAAATGGACAATGATAAGACTTGAACTCAAGACATTTGCCTACTCCGATACCATGTTATAGAATTGGCCATCTTATCATGAAGCTTAAGTTGCTAGATAGGGTACATTTTTGTTACTTAATGATAACTTCAATTATACTAAAAAAAAATTAGGAGATATGAATAGTAAACTTTTTGTCAATAATTCCTTTTGATTCATTAATAAAAACAGGTCCTTGTCTCGATTTCGATTATAAAAGAAGATACTTTAAACAAAAATAACAAATTTATGTTGATAATCAACAGAAAGGATAGAAAACTCACATCTAAAGCATTAGTTCCTTTATCCATCAAATCAAGCTTAGTCAACACGCCAAATGTCCGCTCACCTACATGAGTAGTAATTTAACTCCTTGAGGATGCTTTACAAAGATGGAAACTGAACAGTTCTCCCAAAATATTACAAACTCCAATTTGTTGCATCCCAAGAATATATACCTGTGGGATCTACTTCCCTCGAAAGTTTTATAGCATCTGAAGTAGCAATATCCTGATTCGCAGGAGAAATTGCTAGAATGATGCAGTTTGGCTACATATCAAAGAAAATGTTATCAGTTGAGATGGTTAAACTGTACCAATTTAGCCATCAGATAGAGCAGCATGACAATAGTTCCAGCATTAAGCCCAATGTGCGCATGATCTTTGAAGGATAAAATAGCCAAAAAGGTGAAAATAAAATCTTGGACTATTTACAGTGATGAATGTATAGATGGTATAATTTTCCAAATTCACAACTAGTTGCAAGTGAAAGATAAATTCAGCAATCCAGCATTAAAGATTTACCAGCTCATAATTGTCAACTTGTAGAAATTCTGGAGCAATTACTCTTTGGCACCATATAATTTGGCATTAACTATAGATCCTTGAAAGAAACGCTTTGATCAATTTGCAAGAAATTCTTTCTATCTGAATGTAAGGAATTGTTGATGTATGCTCCCCAAGGAAGCTATATGGCACAAAGTATGCAACTATCCAACACAATGGATCATTCTATTGTTAGCTTAACTCAATTTGAGGCTGAGGCAGAATTAGGTAGGGGGCGATGATTAACCTTATGCTAAAAACTACATTGGTTATACATGGTTAAAATTATTTTTTGTGTATATATAGTACATGTTGAATCCCCTTTGGCTTCTTCCGCTGTTTACTTTTCATATTTTGAATCCCCTAAGTGAAAATTGTAGCTCTGCCACTGATTTCAACTGTTACTAATACTGCTTAGCCGCATTTATATTGTCTTCACTTATTCATAAAGCCTGTTCTTATATTTTGCTGATGAAAAAGGGAATATTGGGCTTAAATATTATAAACGCAGGAATAACAACAAAGAATCTCGCAAGATTGAGTTCCACCAACCCTCACTCCATCTTTGACATCCTTCATGTTTCCACTAAATATGTGGAGAGCAAACCTTTACTGATTCACATGAAAATGTTTCTTCCCTTCCCAGCCCGGAAGTTCTAAGAACCTCGACCTTGGGCCAATTTCATCTAACTACAAGTTCCTTCAAAACAAAATATCATGAAATCTCTAAGTTTCCTGTGGTTCATGTTTGTCAACAACGATTAGGTAAGTTCATACCTTCTCAACATAAGAGCGAACCATGTCTTCAATCTCTTTGACGACACTCTCAGGCTGCTCCTCTGCAGTAACGAATTTATACTATTGAAGATACTCAGATCAATACAAATAAGCATAATTAGGAGAAAAGGTACAATACATACCGACAGCCACTTTAGTCAAGCCAGGTAAATCGATCAGTGTTAAATTGACCACTGCCAATGCATAATATCAATCATGAAAGGGAGTTAGACCACCAAAAGCAATGGGATAGGAGAAAATAATTTAAGGAAATATTGAAACAGAAAATTCAAACTAAACATCTCCAAAAACCTCCTATAAGCATGAGTTAATTTTGGAAGTTCCAATTAGTTCCTCAAATGATTTAAACAATAACAGCGAGCATACCATTTGGAGAGTATATACTCAAGTGGATAGGAACAGGAGATATCTGCTTTGTTTTCCCTGTTATTCTGTCAGTTTCATCCTGAATCTCCTTCCGTACGAGTGCTGTAAAAGAAAATAATCTATGAGAAGGCCATCTTTTGCACCGGCATCCAGTGAATAACCGAATTGTGTGTATGCATTCAAACACAAAATAAGCGAAAAAGAACAGTGAATGAAAGAACTAACTGCATGACTAACATTATAAAGTTCGGTATTTTATATGCATATTTTGTTTCAAGTGTACTTAACTATTAATTTGAAGTTGAATCAGAAAATTAAAAATTGAAACTAAACTATAAATTCTTTCTTTTTGGAGGGGTAGTAATTAAAATAACGCCTGTAGAAAATGAAAAACTGAATATCATTTCACATACAGAAATCTGTAAATGATCTCCTCGGGAGGTGACCAAATTCTGCATATTCCTGCTGCCCTTCATCCGTCTTATGAAGCTGCAATACTAAGGGTCTCCTTGTAACAATCCCTGCAAAACTACTAAAATATGATTATACCACTCATTTGCCAATGTTATTCAAACAGCCACACACAATTAATACTTTGTCCAAGTGATTTATTTTAAACAAAAAATTAAGAATAAAGCTAACATGATCAAAGGCGTCTGACCTGATCCTCGTGGAAGAAAATCTCGGCCAACTATACTTTCCAACACAGATGACTTTCCTGAACTCTGAGTTCAACACAAAGAAAAGAGAGCAAGGTGAGAAAAGATGTTTTACTTCAACATTTTCACTCCTTGAATGAGCCAAATCTAAAACATCAACAATTTATATATTAAAGTAAATCAGTACAACAACGTGAATTCAATAAAACATATTTATTTACACTATTAGAAGAGTGAAATGGTATCAACATGGTTGTTAATTGTCATAAAAATTTTAATTAAGATATTTTAGTTTTTTAACAACACTTTGTTAAGCTAAATGTCCTCTAGATTGATTGTCAATACCAACGCGACATCTATCTTTTTGTCTCTACATTTGATCTTCTCTTTTTTATTCAGTGGCATCCAACTTCCTCTCAAACTCAAACCAATTTTTCATAGCAACGTGTTTGATACAAATCTGTCAGTTTTTGGTCATATCAATTTAAAATACTATGAATCAAGATAATTGGCAACTTAAAATATTTGAAAAACATATAAAAAGTTCAATTAATTCTTGAAATTACTCTATCAGATTTATATATTTTAAAATTATATTAAGATATTATGTATCAAGATAATTGGCAACTTAAAATATTCGAAAAACATATAAGAAGTTTGATTAATTCTTGAAACTACTCTATAAGAGTCACATAAAATAGGATAAATAGGAATAATATGTATTATTTAATTTGAAAACTATGTAAAAAGTATTATAAATCTCAATAACTAAAAATATTTGATTATCTCTTGAAAGTCTATGTATGCTACATATATTGAAACAAAAGTAATATATATGATTTCAAAATTACGTAAATAAAATATTATAAATCACAATAATTTAAAATATTTAAAGTTCAATTGACTCTCGAATCAGTGTCGTATAAACAGGTATAGATAAATAACATATATTATTAGAAAATAATTTAAAAGTTATATAAATCACAATAATTAAAAAATTTAAAATTTTATCGGCATCACATAAATTGAAACAAGAAAAAATAACATATAATATTTAAAAATTATATTAAAAATACTATAAATCACAATAATTAATAATTTAAAATATCTAAAAATTATATTAAAATTTAATTGACTCTCTAAATTTATTTATTCATATAAAAATAAATAGGACGCCTACCAAAAACTCAAAAAATCAAATAATGTATTCAAATTGTTGGGTCAGGCTTTGTTCATCTAGTATAGTATATATAAAAATAGTATAGTATATATAAAAAAGAACACATGTGTTGATAATAGGAAACAATTTAACATTAAAATTATATTTTTAACCTGTGAAACTATTATAACCACGCAAATGATCAAATTGGAATAGAATTTTAAATCATAAATTTCAAAATTTATTATTTTTTTCTTAAATTTTGCACGGAGGGAATAGTAACATATGGCAGAATAGCTGAAAAATGAGGCACCTGACCACCGACTACGGCGACAGAGGGAAGTTCATCCCAAAGAGAAGAAAAGGAGTTATTGGCACCGCCATAGTCACCAAGAGCAGTACATGCCATCTGAATTCTATTCACCAAACCAATTAAGCTCTCCATCGTTGTCATCTAATCTTATTTCTTGCTAGAACCCTAAGCTAAGCTCTAAAATTCAAGGGAAGAAAAAGAAGTTGTGAATTATTAAGTTATTGAGAAGATGGCAGGCTATATGGACTCCAAAGAAGGCAAAAGTTAATCAGAGTCGTTTAATAAATAAAGAGAGAGAAAAGTCTTGGGAGTCCGATGGGTATATTTGTTTTTATTCAAAGAAGCGGAAGGTTCGATGATATGTCTCGCCAGTTGAAATATTTCTCATTCGACCCGTGTGAATCGAAAATTTTTGGCCCCAACTATAAGGCATAAGGGCATCTCTAATCCAAACATCAAATTTTATATTAAAATTAAATTTAGTATTAGTATTATTTTTAGGGATCATTTGATAGAAGGTGTTAGATCAAATAATTTATGTATTATTTGTGGTATTATTTAATATCATATTTGATAGAATTTTTTATATGCGTATAATTAATTCATGTATTAGTTAATACATATAAAAATTTTACAAATCTCATATTTTTTAATGGTAAATCCTTTGTATACCAACAAATTTTAAAATTACCTAAAATCCCAGATTTTAGAAGCGAATTGATACGTTGAGGTTTCGTTGATACGTAACGGAAAAAAAGAAAGAAAATCAATCAATTACGCTAAAAAAAGGTATCTACTGGAAAATTGAAATCAACCATCCGTTAATTATGCGGTAATGGAACTTGGTGATTTTCAGTTGCTATGTATGCGCAACTGAATAATTTTATCAGGAAAAAAAATTCTCAAAAAAAATACGCTTGCAGGAACTGGAAAACGAACACTGGAAGACGAAATTGTTGCTATGAACGTATCTATTTTGTTGCGTCATTCAGAAAAGTGAGAATTGGATGTGACATACGAAAAATATAAAAGTGATGGGATTGTTATCGGGGAGAATATTTCCTTCGTTAATTTGACTGAAGCAATTATGGTTGAACTTGATATCGACCAAAGAAGGAAAAGGATAGTGATTCAATACGTAATCGAGGGTAATTCCTCCCCGATTACTATTCGAAATGACATGGGCGTGAGATTGTACATTCAAATTAAGAAAAGTGAACCTGGATTTGAAAATTTTCCTTTATGCGTAGATATATTTGATTTAGATGTTGTAGATATGCAGCCCTTCGATGGTATGAACGGGTCAATTGTTTGTGCCGATGTATCACAGAATGAAGGTGATGTTATTGGGATTGAAGAATCAAATTCCTGTTTTGAACAATCACTAAACGTATCAAATATGTTTAGTGTTTCCATTGATGTGGATGTGAAGGAAAAACAATTGTAAAAGGATAAAGCCACGCTAGTAGCTTTAATGGGAAAATATAAGGTCGATAAAGGTTGCAACTTCAGAGTTAAAAGATCCGACAGTAAGAGGTAAGTAATAATATTCAAGAGACGTATGTATTGTTGCTATTTTTTTTTTTATGTTTTGATACTTGAATTTATGTTCACTATATACTGGATACTTGGATGAGATATATTAGAATATATGTTTAGATTTGTGATACTTGAAATTATGTAATTAATTTAAATTTTTGATTTTTGAGTATATTTTTTTTTTATTTTGGGACCAAAAAAACTGTAGATTGTTGTTGTTTGATATTGAAATCAAATATTTTGATACTTGAAGAAAATTTTGTATTATTTGTGGCGTAGATAATTGAAACTTTAATGTATGTGCTTAAATAAAAATTATGATACTTGAGTCAACCAGTGTGATACTTGATTTAACCTGTTGGATATTTTAAAAAATTAAGATTATTTGTGTTGTAGATACTTGACACGTGAAAATATATGTTAATGAAACGTATATTAGATACGTGAATTGTGATTTTCCAGTTCTTGAGACCACATTGCAATTCCACACACGGCAGGTATCACCTGTTTCATACTTGAGTGTTATCCAGGTGTCGAATTGTTTATCAAGTCACACATGATTATTGTTTTTTTTAGCTACGTATTAAAATGTTTCTCGGACGATTGTGGATAGAAAGTGAATGCGTCGTGTAACAAAAATACAGAAGTATTTAAGATTAGATACTTCAATGATGTGCAAACCTGTCCTATGAGGGAAAGGATTTTAAACAAAGTTGAAGCAACATTATCATTTGTTAGTAGTGTCACTGCGCCAAAGTTGATTAATCATAAAAGAAGTCACACACCTAGCGATATAGTTGATGATGTGAAAGGTGCTTATGGTGTGGATATTACGTATCAGAAAGGTGGTGTGCAAAAGAACGTGCGTTAGAGATGTTGAGGGGAAAGCCAGCAGAAGGGTATAGACAGATGCCTAAATATATATGTTGACACTCAATTTTTACCCTCCACAATACGAATTAAATATCGAGCTTTCAATTTTAAATAACTTCGAATAATTAGCTTTCGGAATGCAAAAAAATATTTTTAATGATGATTTGGAGTTTAAATCTTTTATTCCTAATTATATTATATGCTATATATTATACTTTGATTTCAAACGTTGCGGATTCTAATTTTATGTCTCATTCAATCTTTCATTAAGTTCTTAATAAGAATTTTTGTCATTATTAATTTAATAACTTCTAGGATTAACCATTTCGAAGTTAGATTGATTATTTTAAGTTATTGACATTAAAAGATCTTTAATTAGTTCGTATTGATTTCGTCTCATGATCAATTTATTCAAGTTGACCACATTTTAAATGACTACATTTGCAATTAAAATGGCCAATTTCTAAATTTCAAATTGTCCCACATCTAAAAAACATCAAATTTCCCTAAACTCAAACCCCTATATATACCCACTTTTCTTCACCATTTTAACACACCTTTCCTTGGAGACTAAAACCTCTCAAAAGCTTGACTAAAAAGCTTAGAGGTTTTCGTTTCCGAACTTAGTAAAAAAATATTTTTTGGGCGAGCATTCTCCGTGGTGGAAAGGTCGTTGAATCTCGTTGTTTCCAGTTCGCTGCTCGGAATTAGGTAACATTCCTTTCATTATTTATTTATTTATTTATTCATGTATTTATTTATTTATTGATTCATGTATTTATTTATTTATTTATTCATGTATTTATTTATTCATGTATTTATTTATTTATTTATGTATTTATTTATTTATTTATTTATGTATTTATTTATTTATTTATTTATTTATTTATGTCTTTATTTATGTATTTATTTATTTATTTACGCATTTATTTATTTATTTATTTATTTACGTATTTATTTATTTATGTATTTAGCTCTAATTTTATTTCCTCATTCTTTTCGCATGTACCTCTTTGAGTCTTTCGGGACTCTCCCATTGCATTTCTTGGGCCATGAAGGCCCAAATAGATCGTAAGGAGCCGGCTACAAGTTTTTCAAGGCTAAGAAGCCCCAAAAATTGCCGCAAGGATAGAAGTGGGCCAAAACTCTTAACTCTCTCTTTACTTTATTTATCTATTTACTTGTATATATTTGAATTCTAAAGTTATTTGCTCACCTTAGCTTAATTAAATCCCCGAATGACAAACCATTCATGTTAATCAAAATTATTTTTTATCTCATTTACCTATTTATATTTTGAGAATTACTTTTATTTCAAATCGGTTAATTTTGTAACTTTTCCTTAAAAAAAAGTTAAGTTTAAAATTCAAGTCTTTCAAAACTTTAACAAATTTTTTAAAAGTATTTTCAATATTCCGGTTTATCGTTATTTCCCTTTTTTAACAATAGTATATTTCTTAATAAAATAATAATAATAATATTCGCTTAGAAATTCAAATACTCCTTAAAATTTTGATAAAATATCTCCGTTAGAAAAATTATTTTCTTTTGTTAGAATATTCAGGATGTTCACTATGTTTCTCTCAAAACACAAAAAAATAAAATGTGCACTTCCTCTTGTCAAATTTTTCAAGTCTTTTGTTCCAATAAATGAATAAAAATGCAATCATCTTTTACTCAATTATTAAAAAAAAAAATCTTTGAAACATTTCAAATGCCTTAGGATTTTATTAGATCTATTTATTTATTTTTTAGTAAATTATTTGAAAAAAAATCATATTTTCTTATAAATCATATTTGAATAAGTTTTAAGTATTTTAAAATTATTTTTCTCATGACTTGGGTTTTCAATTCTTTTAGCACTTTTAAGCTTTAAGTGAATCAACCACTCTTTTTTAAAAGCCTTAATTAGTTTACTTCTAGTCTAAAAAAAAAGAGTTTTAAGTTTAAAACATATTATCGTCTTAGTATTTTATTTTATTTTAACCTAAGTTTGACCGGTTAATCGCTTTTAACGAATTTTAAAAGATGCTTAATTCCTTCACTCTAGGATAAATAGAACCCTTACCTAGAATCACATAAGTTTAGTAGAGCGTAATTTGGAGTTAATTTAGCATAACTTTAGCAAAAATAAGTATCCTAATTTACCTTAAAAGAATGAGGTGGCGACTCCTTAAATTAATTATTTAGGATTCTCCAATATGTTGTACACTATTTGACCTCGGTTAAAATGGGTATAACACCCACATTCAAAAATTTGGCCTAAGACAGCCCCCAGAAGATTGAGAAAAAGTTCGAACACGAAGTTGAAAACTTTATCGGAAGAACATTCTTTTCAAAACTTTCTCATTCTAAATTCTCAAAAACCAGACAACACAACCAACACCCAACTACCATCGCGTTCTCCTCAGAACGTAGAACATTTTAGGCTCAAATTTTGTTCAATTCCGTCAAGATTCGATTATAAAATCAACACTCAAAGTTTTCACAAAAATCGAGAGCAACAACAGCTAAAACAGAGAAATTACCTCAAAATAGGCTTCAAACTCCAAATATAACTTTGCCACGACGTTCCTTGGAAATTCCAAGTCACGTGGACCCTTGGATCACCAAAATTGGATTTGAAATGAGCTTTTTATAGCCGGTGCAATGTTGAGGTATATGTTGTTCGCAGCTGCTGAACATGGATATATAGGCCTCATCGCCCTTCTCCGCGAACGCGGAGGGAGCGCCGTGAATACAGAGGCATGGGTCACTAATCCTTCTCCGTGAACATGGAACTATGCCATGACTGGCTTCCATGAATGTGGCAGTGGCCTTCGCGAAGGCAAAGTGCAAAAGCTGTTGGTGTTGCACCAGCTCAAGTCCAAACATCTCCAGGCCATTCCCGAGGCTCCTGATGTCTATTTTCCACAAATAAATAGTGTAACCACACTGATTTCAATATTTTAGATCTAATGGTGTAGTCGAATTTCTCGATGGAGCCTTCTACAGAAAAATGAGCACCTCATTTCTTTCCAGCTAAATTAAGCTAAAAGAACTAAGGGGGTCAAAATGCAACCGGATGGCCCCGTCAACTAACGGAGGGTTATTTTAGACTATTTTTTATATTTCGGAGCTGACCATGCCATTAATTTTTTATTTCGAGTGTGTTAAACTGGATTTTTACAGAAACACACTTTTTAGCTTCCGATTGAACCTATTTTGCAACTTTCAGCTCCAAATCACACCAAAACCCTCCATTCTCGAACCAACCACCCTTCTCGTACAAATCAACCATTCTGAAACTAACAAAACCGTCAAATCCCATTTTGGGAACATTTACCAAGGTTTTATCAAAAACTCATTTTTGTAGTTTTAACTTCTCGACAACCTGCAAATTTGTACAATTCTCAATCAAAACACCTAATCATCATTCCAACAGTCCAAACAAGTCATAATAAGTCTGAAGTCATTGTATAGAAGCTCAAAATAGCATCAATAATACAGAAATATAAAATTGACCTACAATGTCATTACATCTTTAATTATTAATTCTCGTAATATCACTTACCTTATATTTTTCTCCTCGTATGTTTGAGACTTCTTAATTTTTAAAAATATATTTTTATTTTATCATATATTTTAGAACTTCTTAATTTTAGATATTTTAAAAATAATCAAATAATAATTTGAGAAAAATAGTAAATGATAATTTTTTTATTACAAATTTTTTTATTGAAGAGTAAAACGTTTTTGAATATTATTTGTGAGAGTAAGTGTTATAGTATTGTCCCACATACTGAACTTGAAAATATCATTTGGAGTGAGGAATATGACTTCTTTTCGTGAGGAAACTTGCATTGCATTGTTGATATCTGACTAAGTCAGTGAGTGTTACTTATTTATGATTGCATGACTTGTTATATTTGCACTGTTGGATGTATTGGTCTGCATTGTTTTGACGGATAACTATCTGATATGTGTTTGAAAAGAGGTGTGGATGTTTGTGTTTGAGCTTGATAAAGTCTATGCCATAATTTGAGGTATGCGTGTCTCTGTACTGCATATATAGATTGAGTCTGTCGCTTGTAGACAAGCAACAATTTTAAGTTGAGGGGTTTGATATGTTGCTGAAACGCAACATTTTTTATGCTTAAAACTTGGAATTTTATGTGTTATCAAAGAGATGTTAATAGATTTGATGTGTTTGTGTGCTTGTTTTGCAGAATTTTAGTGTTGACATAGTTTTTGGGCAAAGTGTGCTGAAGCAGTCAATTTTGGTGATCCACGAAATCCTTTACAGGTCATAGAATCTTTCACGAGCCGTAGATGAGGCCTCATAGTAATTTCCAGTGAGGGGTGAATTTCTGAGTTAAACTCTACGAAGGAAGAAGACGAGTCATAGACTAATCCATGAGTCGTAGAATGTGATTGTGCCTTGAGGATCAAAAAGTTGAGAAGTTCTAAAAAATCATTAGACGAGACCCCCTACAGGTCATAGAATCTTACAAGGCCCGTGGAAAGGTCTCGTAGAAGTAGTCTCTAGAATCCAGTTGTAGTCTACAAAACCCCAACATACGAGCCATAGATTGATGCACGAGTCGTGAACTTTCTCGTAGAGTGTGCTGACACAGTTTTTCCATTTCATTTTGATTTTATATTTTACACATTATAAATAAGGTTTTAGGTTATTTTTCATAAAACATTTGGAGGAGTCACGAAGTCTGAACAAGGTTTTAGAGAATACACTTAGGATTTATCATATTTTGAGTGAAAAAAATATTATTGTGTGTTCTTAATTTGACCTTGTGATTCTAATTGAATAGTTGAACTTCGTATTCTAAGATTCATCTATGTAAGTGCTCAATTATGTTACTCTACTTCATAATTCCTACATTTATACTGATCATGCATAGCTAAATCCACAACTAGGGTTGTGGGAACCATGAAGAACTAACAAGGTAAAATAAGATATTGTGTAATTCTTGGAAGGTGTATTAGATTGTATTAATTAATCCTCTTTACTTTAACTGTTTTTAACAAAGGCCTACGTTAAAGCTCGTCTAGTATTACTTTTTGGATCAAGGAAGTAATGAATAGGAAAAAAGTAATTAATAGGATTCGATTGAGATGTTCTCGTCTAATCAACTGAACTAGATCAAAGAGAGGTTGTACTAGGATAAAAAGTAAGGGCTATAATGTCACGTTACGGAGACGGATCAAGTTCCGTGATAAAATGTACCTATTCACTGGATCATAGGTTTAGGTAAACCTAGCTTACTGTCCTATACCTACACACTGGAAAAAGTTACATCTATTCGATAATACTAAGTTAGGGATTCACGGGGAACACATTACCCTAGTTAGTTCTTCTACTGATTTCTTATCACCTGCATTAGGTTAGTTTAGTTAATTTTACTTTACAAATCCCCTTTTCTTGAGAGATAAGTAGGTTAACCATCCCGACTTACATTAAATTAATTCTTGAGTCTATCATATTCCCTGAGGGATCGATTCTAATCTCGATTAGGTTATTTACTTGACAGCGATAACTTTACCTAAAAAAAGAGGTGTGACTTGAGCGACATCAAAATTCGACTACACTGTTAGATCCAATACATTGAAATCAGTGTGGCTGCACTATTCATTTATGAAAAATGGACACCAGTATCCTCGAGAATAGCCTGGAGAAATTTGGACTTGAGTTGGTGCAGCACCAGCAGGTTTTCACTCTTTGTTCGTGGAGGCCACTTCGACATTCATGGAAGCCAGCCATGGCATAGCTCTGCATTCGTGGAGAGCCTCTCGCGTTCATGGTAAAGGCTCAGTGACCTATGCCTCCGCATTCGTGGAGCTCCATCCGCATTCACGGAGAAGGGCGATGAGGCCTATATATGCATGTTTAGCAATCACGAACAACATACACCTCAATATTGGACTAACTATAAAAAGCTCATTTCAAGTCCAATTTTGGTGATCCAAGGCTTCATGTTACTACGAAATCTGCAAGGAACATTGTGGTGAAGTTGGTTTTTAGGTTTGATGCGTCTTTTGAGGTAATTTCCCTATTTTAGTTGTTGCTCTCAATTTTGGTAAAAACTTTGAGTGCTGATTTTATAACCAAATCTTGACAGAATTGAATAATTTGAGCCTAAACTGTTCTACGTTCCAAGGGAAACGCGATGATTAGTTGGGTGTTGGATGTAGTTGTCTAACTTTTGAGAATTTAGATCGAGAAAGTTTTGAAAAGAATGTTCTCCCAGTAAAATTTTCAACTTCGTGTTTGAGATTTTTCTCGGTCTTTTGGGGCCCTTCTTAGGTTGAATTTTTGGTTGTGGGCTTGGGATGTCATACGGGTCATTTTGAAATTTTGTTAGGAATTTTGGGCATGGGGCCCATTTTCCCACCTCTTTGCCTAATTTTCCCCGTTTCTTGAGATAATATAGGCAAACTAATCGTGTTCTCATTGTGAACTATTTTTTTAATAGTTGAGTAGCTTCAGGAGACTGTCAAGAAGGAGAAAGCACGATTGGACTAATTTGATGTTGAGGAGACATTTTCCATGTAGGCTAGGCTTTCCCTAAACCTTAAATTGAGTGGAGTTACATACATGCTGAGCCTAAAATGTATGTGAGATGCTAGTAGTGTTTGATTTGCATAGTATATGGTTGTCGGATTGTAATCTGCATGGTTGTCTATGAATATTATAATCTCAATGCATATATGTATATATATCGATAATGTTGAGTACAGGAAGGCCCAGTAAGGGCCTTATATGGGCCAGTGTAGTGGGATGATATGTCTTCTGACCTAACTGATGTATCTGGGTGTGTGTTTCTTGATATTGTTACGGTATGATGATAGTGAGACCACTTGTTGATTTCTTTCCACATTATGACTTGATTACAGACATACTATAATTCTATTGGGCCCATCTGTTGAGAGCACTTAGGATATCCCTATTATTACCACACTTTTATTCCATTACCTGCGGTGGGATAGATTATAACATAGTTTCCTACTGGGTCCGATTCTATTCTAATTATTGAGGTCTACGCCCTGTTATGTTGATGTTAGCTGATACTCTGAGTTCTTGGCATACCTTGAGACTTAGTTGTTTATTATGACTTGGGAGAGATGATATGATTAGAGAATCTGGATCCAATTAAACTAGAGAGAGAGAGATTTTCTAATGCTACACTTTGAGACCTAGATGACACACCCTGTAGTTCAAGTCTTCGATGGCAACGTCCGAGTGTTTGAGACCCCGGGTGACACTCTCTAGGGTCCTATTCTCTGGTGGTCACGTCCAAGTGTTCGAGAGTGAGGTGCCAATTCTAAAGAGGTCCAAGAAGTAGCAGCTATATTGGGTTGAGGACCCCGTGATTGATATTTCAAGGGGCTAGGCCCCGTGATTGATTTTTTGTGGGGAGAGGCCCCATGGTTTATACTCTAATGTTGAGACACTACTGATTATGCTAGGGAGATTCTTTCTCCCACGAGGGATACATCTCGCCATTATTTTTATAGTCAGACAACTTGGCCCTAGTTGTCTGCCTAATCAGAGGCCAGGTCGGAAGATCCAGAGGTTAGAGTCCCTGGGTGATATTAGGGGTTCGATTCCCCATGTGGCAATATTTTTGGATGGGTCAAGGATCTAGTTACTATTATGATGTTGGGGCCGAGGGTTTGATCGATTACCCATGGATCCATACACCTATTCACAGCTTGATTGTGTGTAGGTGTACCTCTGGGCTTATGGGTGGTCCAGAAGGCATTAAGGCTTAGACATTAGGGCCTTACACCTACTTACAATTGACCCTTGACCTTATGATAAGAAGCGCTAGGCTCTGTGATAGTTCTATGAGGTTTCAATGATTATCTGTCGGCTATATTGTACGTGGGTGTACCTCCTAGGCTTACGAGGGCTCCGGTGGCATACATGCATAGATTGTAGGGTCTTGTACCCGTGTATATTCTTGTGCTTCTGGTTTGGTGACAGTTATGATATGGGTTCACTCATTTTTGTCAGATGGTGTGTTTTCTCCTTGTCGTGAGTAGTTTAGTTGATATTATGGGGTGATCTAATGGGTCTACTACTTTTAGATACATTTGAGTTTTCTTATGCATTTATTTCACTTAGTCGGCCGGTGATGCCTACTGGGTGCCTTATTCTGGTACTCACCCCTACTTCTGTATCTTTCCATAGTATAGGTCCAAGTACCAGTCGGGGGCGTTGATTGCTGACGGTTTGGGAGTGTAGGAGACTTCTTTCGGTGAGCACCGAAAACTCTGGTTTCTTCACAGTCTCCTTCTTTTGATGACCATCTTTTGTTTTCTGACTCTGGCCATATATAGTAGAACTATGTATTTTATAGGAGCACTCTCAGGTTGTATATATATTATATTATGTACCTGCTATGTTGGTTTGTTCGAGGCCCTTGATTGTGTAGGACTAGTGGCTTATAGATTGGTCATACCACCTAGCTTGTCTGGAGTCCATTTAGTGTTACATATATTTATATTGAAGAAGTATCATAGGGATGAGAATTATATCATTACGTGGGACTAAGTGTTATTACACAAGGATCTTGCCAATTGTAATTCTTGATTAGGGTGTTCAAAAATTAAGGACCAAGGAGATCAAGTTAGTAAAGGTCAAATGCAAATATCATCCTATTGAGAAAAAGACTCGCCCTCAGTTGTACACTGATTTAAGTACTACACTATTCTTACCTTAACCTAATTTTTCCTGTTTGATCACTTGGTTATGAGAGATAGGTAAATTGGTATCTATTGTAATAATCTATCCCCATCATTATGAATGACCAATAGAAAAGGGAATTGAGAAAGAAAACTTTCGAGTAGTAATTCAAAAACTTTAAGCCTAGGATCAGACTTAGATGAAAATTGATTCATGTGAGGTCATGGACAATCTGGTAATGGATTCCAAGCTGATTTATAATTTTGATCTTTTTAATTGATAGTGAAGATAATAAAGAACTTGTACGATTTTATGAAATTGAATTTGAGCGAGTTGAACTATCAAAATTGATCTTGGATCAAGAGGTATATTTTTGGACGTCATGATTTGAGGGTGTATAGTGAAAAAAAGGGTTGAGATGTGAGTTATGAAGTTTTTTTATCTTTATGCAACCCACCACGATGGGGTGGATCTCATTAACACGGTGCCGCCACGGCAAGATAAATGGCTATCATAGCGGGACAATCGTGGATTTAAGTCAGAAAAGTTTCAAATTTATTTTTATTTTCTTCCACTTCATCCTTGAGAGATCAGAAGTGACCTAAGACTTATTTTCTTTAGTTTCTCCCTAGTTTCTTCGACAAAGGTAAGTTAATCATTTTTCTAACTAATAAATTGATTCCTAGGCCTTAGAATCTAGGGGAAGATTGTGACCTTCAATTAGTGGTAGAGAAAAGCCCTAAATGGGGGACATGATCACAAAAGTGGATAAGAGTTAAGATTTTGATATAATCTAGATAATTTAGGCCTTATTTGTTGATTATTGTATTTTTAGTTGTTATAAACAAAAAACGAGACAAGACTTTGGAAAGGAGGAAAGATATAGTTAATTAGAGTTTTCAAGGCTTGTTTTGAGATAAATGATGGTTTGATATTCCCATTTGTGAGATATATACTTTTTAACTACTTCATTAGTATTTTCGCATATATGTGAATATGGAATAAGGATATGAACCTAATAAATTAACTCTCATAATCAAATTTCATATAATGAACCTATCATCAAATTTGTGTAAGTTGTGGATTATTCATTGTGTGTGCAATTATAATTGTGGTTGTGATTATGATTGTAATTATTGGATTGGGTGTCACGTTTTGACATATAATTGAATAGGATATCACGTTCTGACATATTATTTGATCAAGTGTCATATTCTGACATATTATTGGATTAAGTGTCATGTTCCAATATATTATTAGATTGGGTATAACATTTTGACTTAACTTTTTTGACTGTGGATCATATAAAAGGGTCATTGTTGAAATTTTTATGATGAGAATGATAATCATGAAAGTAATGTGTAAGCACAAACTATGATACTATGATTTGTTGTTCTGTTATATATGTTGTTTTAATATATTGAAGTTGCTTGTCTATATTTCGCTCATTTGAATGGCCATATGAACTTACTGGTACATTGTTGTTATGTGTACTAATACTGCATTTGCTCATTTTTTCATTAAGTACAGGACATTATCAGACGACTATTGACAGATCTTAGTTAGGTGAATGCTAATTTCTCGAATTCAAGGGTTAGTCAACTCTTTCAAACTACCATGGATTCTCCTACTATCCTTCATCCATTTATTTTCAAACTCAGACACTTAGTTATACATTTATTTTATGATTTCTAGGGTTGCTGATGAGTCACGAAAATTCTCATCATTTGACACTAATCTACATGAAATTTTAGCGAATTCTCAAGCAAGTTGTTGCGTTTAATGTGTGTATAGTTTATTTTACAGGAAAATCAGACAAGGCATCGAAAAGAACAAAATGGAGAAAACTGTGCCCCAAACAGTCAGGCTCACGGACCGTGTACCAGTTGACGGGCCGTGGGACTAACCGTGAAAGGTGACAGAGAGGGCCAGCGTGAAAAGAATGAAAAATTGGGCAAAGTCTGACTACACGAGAGGAGAAACGGCCCGTGGACATGTTGACGGGTCGTGTATTGGACCGGTAAAGGTGACAGAGAGAAGTTGAGGAAGCCTGAGGAAAAATGATACAAGGCTAGGAACACGGAAAGAGTGACGGCCCGTGTAATACAACAGAACCTTGGCCGTGGGAAGTGAGAAAATTTGAGGCTAAGTGAGATTACGCGGAAAAGGTGACGGACCGTTGGCAGTTTGACGGACCGTCTACCGGCTCGTTAAACATCACAGAAGCTGAGCCAAAATGCTGACATGAGAAACAAGCCAAGGAAATCCAGACGGACCAGTTGACGGGCCATGTGAAGTTACACGGTCCGTTACGTGTGCTCGTTAAACCTCACAGTGAGCTAAAGGCTGAACGAATGAAGCTCAGAAGGTTAAGTGTGCCCAGACGAAAGGTGAAACAAATCGTTAAATGATAGACGGTCCGTTTAGTTGCTGTTTTCGCGTGCCGACGTCAAATTTTCCTATTTTGTCTAGGATTTATTTTAAATCATATAAATACACTTTTATTAGGTCATTTTTATTATTATCAATACTGCTAGGTATTGAACGAGAAGCTTTTGACTTGGGTTATTACTTTTGGCAACTTTTTGCTACAATTGGTTCATTGAA
>JBCEWC010004515.1:15327-27093 GCA_038996855.1 Solanum aculeatissimum | reverse complement strand
AACAATGTTTAGTGCACAACATTAATGCTCCACTTAAACAATTAGTGCTCCACTTAAAACAATTAAATATTCAACAATATCTAGGTTTCAAAAAGTAATATTACGGGGGTTTATAAACTCTCGCAATATAATCACAATGTTCCAAAAAATAATATTGCAAGAGTCTATAAACCCCTGCAATGTAATCACAATGTTCCAAAATAATATATTGTTGGGGTCCATAAAAAACTCCCATAATATAATTTAATTCTCCTAAAAAAAATATGTGGTCTTTCTACAATATGATATTAATATTTTTTTTTTAAAGAAAAAATAGTGGCAGTATAATTCCACCATAATATTTTTGTTTCTGAAAAACACTTTTTATTAGAAATTTAATTATAAGAGTAAATAAATTTAAAAATTAAATAGTGATGGTTTATATTCGTCAGAAATCAGAATATTTTTGCGAGTAAAAATGTATTTCTATTTAAAATTTAATTATAAAATTAAATAAATAATAACATGAATCAAATTCCATAAAAAAATAACTACAAACATAAACTTTACAAATTACAAATGAAGTGTTACATCATGTCAACAGTTTCCCAAACATCACCTCTTCGAGTCTTACTGCATCTGCAATAAGAACAGTAAAAGGGAGGAGAATCATCGTCTGAATACTCTAATAAAAAACGTAAACACAAGTAAAAGTACCCCCATAAACTCTCCGGGGTTGGCCTGGTGGTAATAGACTTGAGCCTTGGGGTTTGCTCCCTTTCAAGGTCTCAAGTTCGAAACTCACTGGGTGCAAACAATTTCTGAGGGCCATCGGACTGGATAAAACCTGAATTAACCGTGGTGTACTTGCAGGAAACTCCTTGCCGAGGGCCTGTGCACCCCCAGAATTAGTCGGAGCTCTAAGAGACTCGGACACCCGGTGCAAATAAAAAAAAAAGTACCCCCATAGAGTAGGGCAAATGGAGATTTAAATCGATATGCAAATCGATATTTCTTTCTTCTTTTTTTTCCATATTTTTACTCCATTAAATTTTGGACCAAGGTCTATCAAAATAGATATTGTAAGTTATGATGTTGATAATAAGGTAGCATGATAAGACACATCAATTATAACAGTAGCCATACCTAATAATTTAGGTTATGAGTAATGGTAACAATCATTTCTAGGGATGCTTTTAACAATCATTTCTTTTGTCATAACTAAAGCACTTCACATCCTCTAACATGCCTTGATTAACACTCGGGTGACAAAATTAAGCTCAATTCATTCAACTCGCTTAACTTGTTCAATTCGTTAAAGTTTTGACGAGTTAATAATCCGTCTATTTATTAGCTCAACTCATCTCAATTCAACTCATTTCAACCCATTTAGAATTGGGTTGATATGCAACCCGAATTGACTCGAGCAAATTGGGGTTGGGTTTGAGTCTTGACCCGTTTGTTGTCTTGACCCATTACAACCCGCTCAAATTTGACCCAACCCGTCCAATTGTCACCCCTATTCATATGTATATACTAACTAGTTCAGTGTACATGTTTTGCACGTATGTGCAACTTTAACTAAAAAATTATATATAAATAGTACTTATCATTAATAAATACAATATTCATGTAAACAAACTTAAATAGGTACTATTAATTTGATGCAATAATTTAGCCTATTATGAAATAACAAATATGAGAAAATCAATTCAATCGTTTATAATACAAATATGTTAATAGTTTTTGAGCATATAACATAATAATTTAGAGTTGAATAATTAGAAGTTAAATAATTAACCGATTAAAATTTAATATGACAAAAGATTCCTAAATATAAAAGGAATAGTTTAATGTTTCCAACATAATTTTACCCTTTTTTTTTCTCTTTAAATTTTTATATTACATACTTTTATTAACAAAATATTTGATAGTCAAAATTTTATTTAATTATTTAGATAGAATAGTCCTAAATCAAGAGTGAATTCTAAATATAAAGAAATTATAATCCAAAAGTGAATCTTAAAACTAAATAAATAATAAATTAAGAAAAATAGTGAAAAAATAATTTTGTCTAAAGAAGAGTACTTTAATGAAGGACAAAAAAATTCAAACAACATTTTAAAGGGTCTTTATACTTTTAATACAGTATAGATAAATAGATTAATAAGTATGCTTATGAACTAGTTTGAACAACTTATAACTTAAACTAACTTCTTCTTAATATAAAAATAGTTTATTGGGTATACTATATATAAGCAAGAGTCACTTTCTGTAATAATTGTGTTTAATTATATACACACACCTAATTATATATAGGCAAAAAAATATTGTCTAGAGTGTAGACATATATACTGGCATTGCCTAACTATAAAAGGGCATAGAGAATCATGTAATGATGCCACACACTTGTTATTATAACTTTGTGATATATATATCATAGAAGAAAAATGAGTCTTCAAGGAAGGTTGGTTTCTCAGATAAACATAAACTTTGATGGAGATGTGTTCCATGAGATCTTTAGGCATAGACCATACCATATCTCCAGTATGACACCAAATAACATTCAAAAAGTGGACATTCATGAAGGTGAATGGGGTACTATTGGTTCTGTCACTATTTGGAACTACTTCCATGGTAAGCCTACTATTTATTGTAAATTTAGTAGATTTTTAATATAAAAATACATGATATGCGTTGAAAGTACTCAATTTAGATGAATCTGATGTTGTATTTGCATCCGATTACAAGGATTATTAGACTAAACTACCTTTTATCTTTCTTCAAATTACTCTGTATCTCTCCTCAAACTATTATGACCTTTATTGGAGAAAGGGTTGATTTGAAGAAAAATAATAATTTTACACTCATTTAATAACAACGTATCCCAAAATGACTTATCTTGAAGATTAACTATTCTGGGATAAGTTATCCGATCATTATAGTATAAATGGTGAAATAAGTTATCTCAAACTTAGCAACCAAATAAGATACCAAAATTTTGTCCCTTGACTAGTTTTTTATCCCTCACACCAAACGACCCCATAAACTAGTTACACATTCATAGCTAATCTGTCGCTAGGATTAATGATGAATTTGTTACTAATTATCATTTCAATTATCTGTATATGACAGATGGGAAGGAAAAGTTTGCAAAGAAGATACTTGAGGAAATAGATGAAGAAAAAAGGCTGATAAAATACAAGGTAATTGGGGGAGATATATCAGAGGAATACAAATCATTTTACTTCACTGTCCATGTTGATACAAAGGGTGAAGACAACTTGGTTACTTGGATCTTGGATTATGAAAAGAAGAATGCAAATGTACCAGATCCAAACACATACATAGATTTAGTTCTCAATATGTCCAAAGATATTGAGACTTACCACACCAAGTGATACAGAAATGTTACTACATGTCTATTTGGAATAATGTGTGTGCTTTGAAATATATATATGGATAATATAGCCAAATAAATAAATCAGGAGTGAGTTTCTAATTTCGACGAGTATCCTATTGTAAATGGAAATAAAAGCTGCTATTTGGATTGGATAAATGGTTCTTTCTTTTTTTTCCCTTTGGTTTATTGGTTTGTTGCGAATGATGCCCATACTAATCATCCAGTGAAAGAACCAATACTACAACCCAACTGATGTAATCTAATGAGAACTAAGAAGTTTTAAGTAAGACAAAAGTGGGTATCCATAAACACTTAAATAGACGGAAAATCACCCCTTAGAATCTGAAAGTCGTTGTACCAAAATATCTATCAATAGTCTAAAACAAGGGGATGCAACCCTAGGAAATCATAAATAAGCAACTAAATGATTGAGTCCGAATAAAGGACTAAGAAGTAAAGAGACGAATTCATGGTAGTCTAGACAAGTTGGCTCACCCTTGAATCAGGTAGATCACTGGTCTCCTAGCTTAAGGTCTTTTAGTAGTCGCCTGAAGATGCCCTGTACTCAATAAAGAAGAGCAATTGCAGTATGAGTACACATAACAACAGTATACTCAGCTATTCCAATAAGCGAAATATACAACAAGCAACTATAGCATAGTAAATCATACATAGACAGAAAGAGCAACAAGTTCTCAATCAATGCTCAATATACCAATTCCATGATTATCAGTCTCAACACAACAATCCTCTCATGGAACCCACTCAAATCAATTATGTATTTGAACGTGACACTTGATCCAATAATGTGTTAGAATGTGACACCCAATCAAATAATGTGTCAAAATGTGACATCCAATATAATAATGTGTCTGAACATGACACCCGATCGACAAACACACTCACACACACGAAGTAGTTAACAAGCATATATCATCACACTCATAGGAAGTACTACGAAGTAGTTAACAAATATATATCACACAAATGAGAATATCAAACCATCACCTACCTCAAAACAAGCCTTCAAATTCTTTAGAATCGGAACTTTCCCCTTTTCCAAAGTCCTAGCTCATTCTTGGTCTATAAACAATAAAAATATAATAATCAACAACCAATGACCTAAATTACCTAAATTATATCAAAATTCTTACCCTTGGCCACTTTTATGATCATTCTCATATCTAAGGCTTTACCCCACCATTACTTGCATGCCAAAATATTCTCCTATGAGAATTCTCCTAGATTCTAAGATCTAGGAATCAATTAACGAGTTAGAGGAATGATAAACTTGCCTTTAATGATGAAATAGTTGAAAAACTGAAGAAAACAAGCTCTAAGTTATTGTTGGTCTCTCAAGAACAAAATGGGAGAAATAAAAATGAATTTGAAACTTTTCAGACTTAAAACTCGCGACTGTCCAGCCATGGCGGCACCACCATAGTAGGATCCATCCTATCGTGGCAAGTTGCACGAAGACAGAAACTTCATAACTCATGTCCCAAGTCCCCATTTTACAACACATCCACAAACCATGACGTTCAAAAATATGCTCTTTATGCCAAGATCAATTTCGAGAGTTCTACTCACCCGAATTCAATTCCGTAAAGCTGTACACACTCCTTATTGTCTTGTCTATCAACTCAAAAGATAAAACTTATAAATTATTCCTAAATTCATTACCGGATTACCCTAGACCTCACATGACTTAGATTTCATCTAAGACTGACCTAGACTCAAAATTTTCAACTTACTACTCAAAAGTTTTTTGCCCAATTTCCTTCCTCATTGGTCTACCCATAACAACAGGGTCAAATTGTTACAATGCATTTCTTTCTAATCAATTTACCTTTTTTACTTAGGTGTGAAACAGATTGTGTAAAGTAAAGTGTTCCAACAACGTAGTAAAAATAGTAAGTAAAAAACATACTATTTTTACATGAAAACACCCAACCCACAAAAGGTGGAAAAACCACATATGTAGCTCCATAGGATTTAACCCCAACTTCACTAAACCACTATGGAGTCTTTCAACAAGATATAGATTTAACCCCAACTTCATTAAACCACTAATGTGCCTTTCAACAAGAGATTACAAATTAAACCTATGTAACATAATAAATTATAAACTCTAATTCCTAATAACACACAAACCTATATGAGTTCCCAAGTGTTCGAGTTATTCTAACCTGGAGACGCTAATCCTAATTCAGTTTATAATACATCGAAATTAAGATTACATCAACATTACAACTCAATAAACAATTACTAATACATGTAAGCTAAATTATTCGCCTAACTCTGCAGTAAACCTCGTTCTTCGATGCATTCCTTCAATATTGAAGCAGCACTATGAAGTCAGTTTACCAATTGCCTTTTTGCTCTGTCAGTGTCTACTTACTCTCAGTAACTCCTCTTTTATTTATGCACAATTCTTGAGAGAGTAGTTTATCACTTCAAACTCTACATTGTCTCAAACTCTCTTGAGTTAGAGCTCTACTCCTTCTTCAATCAAATTCCTTGCTTCTTTAGTGTTGTAGTCAAACTCCAACACTTCAATTCAGCATATGTTGTTTCCTTTTAAGTTTATCAGAATTAATCACTATACCTTCCTTGATATTTTCATACTTGACGTTGCGCATTTTATGATCTTGCCTCTGATTCAGCTACTTGAGACCTTGTAACTGTGAACCAGCTTGACTTACTTATTTCATTTAACTTTGTCATTCATCACAACTGCATATATTGAACCCAACAATCTGCATATGTGCACAATTCAGTTGAGCAAGATTTTTAAGTTTATGCTGTTTTTCTAGTTAGGAAGGTTGATATATGGGCAAGAGTATTGAGAGCTCTCTTATACCATATATAATATCTCCTACTCCTAGTACACATTAGTTGATTCTTTCCAATATATTCTCCAGAATGACTCATGTGAGGTTGGTTATTTACTTACTTTCCATGAAAATAAGAGGAAAAGATTAGTTGCATTCTACAAATGGAATTGTCCCCTTTAGTGACATTCAGCTAGGAATTCAATTCATCAGCTGCTCCAAGAACTCAATTCTAAGGACTAAGGAGGGACTTGTTATGATTTAATAGGAGACAGGTGCAGACAACAAAACAGAAAATATGAAAGAAAAAACTTTTTCATATAAATTTTATTCCCATTTGCTTAGCAAACAGTGGTTTTTCAGATAGCTTGTTGTACCGTATAGTTTAAACTGGGAATTGATTTTCATTTCCTAGCTGTTGGAATCCAAATGTAAAATCTCCACAAGGAGAAATCCATGGAGATACTTTATCATCGCTCGAGTCATTAACCAATTGTCACATTAATTTTGGTTTAGGAACTGATGACAGAACAATATATGACATAATCAATCACATATTCACATAAATAATCCTTCCAAAACAGAGAGATAGAAATGATTATAGCTCAGCAACGAAAATTATATATGACCACATTACATAATGAAGTATGACATTTTAATGTTACTTCAATAAGGCAAAGAAAATTTCACACGCCTCGAGCTCAAGGTCTTTTAGGCACTCGAGGGACTTCTGGTTTGACAAAGTTGGTAATTCAGGCATAGGAATGGAAGGAATCTCAAGTTTTGGCAACATTGGAAGTTCGGGCTTTGGCAGAGCTGGCAGCTCAGGTTTTGGAGTTTCAGGGAATTCAAGTTTAGGCAGAGTTGAGATTTCAGGTAAAATTTTGGTTGGTGGTGGTTTGGAAAAATGTCTGTTAGTTCGTCTTCCCAAAAATCATAGTCCTAATTTAATCTGACAAAAACTTTACATGCGTAACATCTAGCACATAATTTTATATTGATCTTCCTACAAGATCAATACGTAAAAGACTTCTTCCCTTTCCCTAACAATGGATTGCTCATAGTAGGCCATTCGGGGGCGGATCTAGAGTTCTATACGTGTGGATTCAGGGGAATCAAGTAATTTTTGTTCAAATCATGTATTCATAATATTCCTTAATAGTTCAATCACAATTTTAGCAAATATTTCTTTTCCATCTATTCGTTAAGATAAGACAATACAATAGATGTTACTCCCAATTCAAATGTTCAAATTCTCATAGAACATCTAAACATTCACAATCTAACATCTTCATCTTCATGTAGCAAATTGAAATAATGGATAATCAATATAACTGTAGCGATATGGTAATATCAAATATTTCAAAACATCTTCCACAATAATTTAAAGCCAAAAACACATGGTAATACCAACTTCAACAGGTATATAACCTCTAAAATTGCTTAACCTAAACAGCAAAGTCAGATCCACAAGAAAAGAGTTAGTTTTACCTCTTCTCAAACAGAATGGATCCTGAAAACTCATGAGGAGCTTAATTTTTGTAGCTTAGATTTGATCATGTCCACTTGTTTTTGTTCTGATGCCGTCGCTTTCTGAACAGTTGTACGGAAGAATAGATTGCCATTTCTCTGGTAAACAGCCCTGGATACAGGAAGATTACTAAGCTCGGCCATGGCAACCTCGTGACTTCTCACCTCCTTGAGGAGATGGCGGTGGGAGTCCGATTGGGCCAAACTGGAAGAAGACATTGTTGCCCCTCTCCTTTTTTTTCTCTTTCTTTTGACTAATAATATTTGGTATATTTAAAATAGATGGGTGTGAATAAGGGTGTTAAATGAGTTCAAAATTTTATGGATTGAATTCGAGATAATTTGAATTTGATTCAATCTTAACTCATTCAAATTTTAATTTTTTTTAATTAAGTCCAATTTAATCTCCAGTTTCAGCTCATTCCAAAGCTTTTTACTTACATTAATGTAATATATGTTTTCTATCGATTTTATATTTTTTTATGATTTATCTATCCATTTGTAAAAAAAAAATTATTTTCTTGAATTGAAATTTAAATTATGGTTTTAAAAAGTAAATAATAATATATTAAAATTATTGAGATTGAGCGGATCATGACCCAATCCAAATTTTAGACCATTTGAGCCCAAATTAAATTTGGGCGGATCATAACCTAACTCAATCTCTATTTCAACTCATTTTAACATTCTCAATTTCAACCCAACCAATCATAATGTTTAATTGTTTAAGTGTTAGTTGGAGCAAATAAAATAAAGTTACAAGTTAACAGAATAATGGTGTCAAATGGGCGGGTTGGGCTATAATTGAGAATATTAAAATGAGTTGAAATAAAAATTGGGTTGAATTATCACCTGCCCAAATTTACTTTGAGCTCAAATGGACTAAAATTTTGATTGGATCATGACCGGTTTAGTCTCAGTTAATATATTATTATTTACCTTTTTTAATCAAAATTTGAATTTCAACTAAAAAAAAGTTACAAATAGATAGATTAATCCTAGAAGACATAAAATAGATATTAATTCATATTTAATATGAGAACATACATTACATCAATGCAAATAATTAAAGAGCCTTAAAACAAGTTGAAGTTTGAGATTAAATTTGGCTTAATTGAAAATTCTTTTGAAATGAGTAATTAAGACTTGGATGGGTTGAGAATGAATCTAATTCAAATTATCTTAAGTCCAACCTATAAAATTTTGGACGAGTTGCCAATTTTTGTTGGACTCATTTTGACACGTCTAGATAATATTAATGGAAGAAAATGACTTTCAGCTAGTAAAGTAAGTTACTTTTTTTCATGGAATAGATTTTCTTGAATAATGACTTTGTTAATATGAAATACACCTAAATATAGAAAATTAATGCAAGTAAATAATATTGAGAGGAAAAATGTGTGTTATCTTCGATATATTTCTAGCTAACAATCGAATCAATCTTTCCATTTTCACCTTTATGAATCTCAAATTTTTTATCCTACTAGGGGTTATGTTGGGTAGATGATGAGTATTAGCGTGAATAATATTATAAACCGAATGTCTTACACATTTCACCTCCATTGAAACAATTAGCTTGCCTTTCAAACTCATATTTTCTTCTTCTCGTAATAGCAATAAGTCGTGAAAAGAAAATAATAGAAAATATTTAAACACTAGTGGTGATCAAACACTAGTGTTAATTCAATTGTGTACAAGTAGGTCTTAGGTTAGTTATGAATTTGTTTTCTACAATGAAATTTTAGGTATTCGTGCTAATTGAAATATGATGACAATATTTTTATAAGTAATAAGGTATATTTTGTCATGATTCGAAATCGAGTATGATGATACTTGTTCTATATTATCAGGACAAGTCAGCCTAAACGTAATGATCTCAATGGTCATTTTTAAAAATTCTTGAGAAATTATTATTTTACCTGTCATGTTAATAGCCTCGAGTCTTATTTGGCCCATTTGTATGACTGATGTTGGCATTTCGTTGAAGAGTTGAGGATTATAGGAGGTTTTGAGTTTTAAGATGTAAGTTGTTCTAAAAATGAATTTTGGTACCATTTGGAGTTTCGAGTCTCAGAATAGAATTCCATCAGTTTAATCAGTTCTAGAATATGAAAATTGGTCTAGAAGAGTTATCAGAATCAAATTTGGTATTGTTTCGTGGATTTGAGGTCCTAAGTTGAAAGTTTAGTTGAAATTGATAAAGGTTTGACTTTGGTCAACAAATTGTGTGCGTTCGGATTCTCAAATTAGATTTTGACAATTCTATCAGATTTAGGAGGTGATTTTAGGCCTAGGAGTGACTTCGTCTTATTCTTTTGGAGTTTCAAGGGTGTTTTAGTCTTTTTGAGCATTAGAGTTAGTTTAGTTGCGACTTATCGGGTTCCGGACCAAGAAGACCTCAAATTTAATTTTTGATGATTTCATTGAGTTCAGAACGTCGAATTAGTAGGATAACATATATGATATGTATTAATGGGATTCTGGATGAATCTCGAGGGTCTGATCGAAGACTTAAAATATTTTCAAATTTTGATTTATGATACAACAATCATCCTTCTTTGTGATCGTGACACGTGCCCCGCGATCGCGATGTTGAAGCCCTGAGTGCTTCGCGATCGCGATGATTATGGCCCACGATTGAGTGCACATTTTTTGCTTGAACAATGTTTAATTAAAAAAACACCCACTTTCACTATTTTTGAATTCTTGGAGCTTGGGAAGGTAATTTTTGAAGATAAGTTTCAATGAACTTCATTGGGTAAGTGATTTATAACCTAAAACCTTCGTTTTTCATGAATTATTTTGTGATTTCAACTTAAAATTCTTGGTTTTGAACTCATATTTTTAGGGGGGTTTCATGAACCTTGAACTTAAATTAATTGATGATTTTGAACTTGATTCTTACTCAAATTTTTGTGGGATTTTTAACCATGAACTCTATTTTCTTGTAGAATCTGATTTTTACACAAATTTTCAATTTTACTCTTTTTGGAATTTAATCTATTTTTTTACTATTTTCCCCTCGATTTTGAACCATTGCAATATGGTGTTCTTGGATTTCTTTTAATGTCTACTTTTTATTCTTGATAGTGAAAAATCGAATTGGAGTCAGATTTTGAGTGAAATTCTATGGTCAGAGGTGTTCGAGTATGATTTTGGTTATTGAGGTAGGTTTGGCTATCCTTCTTGGAGACTAGGGTTGGGTAATTGATTATTCATATGTTGTAGACTATGGAGTTGGATCGTACCATGATTGGATTAATGTTATATTGTGATGCCCGCGAGCGGAACTTTACTTGTTGTTGTGCTTGTTCATGAAATTGTTCTATATTAATGATTTGTAACCTATCTTTTAAGAATTGATATGCTTGTGAAATAATTTGAGAAATGTGTTATATTGTGAAATGAGATGCACCGAGGCATGAAGTGAACTGAGAAATATAGTATATTATCAAATGAGACGCGTTGAGGCATGGAATGGTTTGAGGAAAGATACATTTGTGAAAGATTGTGATTTTGTGATATACTTGAGAACTAAGGAATTTTTCAAAGGATTGTTGTTGTTTTAAAAGAAACTTCTTTCCATTGTTTATAAGAGGGTGTTTTCATAAATTTTGAATTGTACTATACCAATTTTAGACTTGTACTGAGATGATTATTCTTCCCTATCAATGTTTTGATATGCATTCATCCTCATACATTCATACCATACATAGGAAGTGAAACTGTGATACCATAAGTTTTTATAAGAAAATGAGACACCTTTAAAATCTTTGTATCTTGAATCTCTGACCGAGGTAGTTTGAAGGCAGTGTAGTGGATACGTGGTGATTGATATTAGTATCTTGAGTCTCTGAGGTGGCAAGATAGTGGATACATAAGATTTACACCTTATCTTGAGTCCATGAAGTGGCAAGATAGTAGATACAAAGTGATACCACCAGTACCACCCATGCATTACATACATCTCATTACATAGAATTGCATATTTGTTCCTTGTGTGTTAGTTTGGTTGATGTA
>JBCEWC010004515.1:0-15227 GCA_038996855.1 Solanum aculeatissimum | reverse complement strand
TAGTGCATTCAGACCACCACCAGTTCTATCTTTATATTATATTCTTTACTTTTATGCAAAGACTGAGTTGTATGTACCACCCATGCATTACATACATCTCATTACATAGAATTGCATATTTGTTCCTTGTGTGTTAGTTTGGTTGATGTATTGTGTGTGCTTGTACTTGGGTGTTTATTTTACTTGCGTCATTTTATATAAATTAGCAGCACCAATGCCGAACTAGTTTTTCTGTATGCAGGTGAAAGCATTCCTAGTTTATACATAGTTTAATCAATTCCTAATGCTCAGTCAGTCAAACCTACTAGGTATATGTGAATTAATTGTACTTACCCCTACTTTTGTGTCCCCTTTTGGATGCAGATTCTAGACAAGGTTATCCTCATGGTAGCTAATGATTCTAGCGGAGATCCTATTTCAAATTTGATGGTGAGATTTAGTGCATTCAGACCACCACCAGTTCTATCTTTATATTATATTCTTTACTTTTATGCAAAGACTGAGTTGTATGTACTATTTCAGAGTTGTATTAAATATTCTTTACACTTATGACATCAAGTTTGAAGATAAATCTTGTGTACTTTCCCTTCGTTTATGGTCTGACTTCCCATTTTGAGTCTCATATGCGCAATTTTACTTTTCGGCTACACATCAAGTTGCGTTGAAATATGTGCATGATAAATTGGTATCAAAGCAATAGGTCCACCGATCTTACAAATTTAAGAGCAGGGTGTCTAGTAGAGTCTCGTGGATCGGTACATTGATGTTACACCCTGAAAATTATCAAAATACCCCTAGACAAAAGATTTCTCGCATAACCCATCATTCTTAGCTTTTTGGCAAATCCGATGCTGAAATATCGAGCAAGGTAAAACATTATGCAAAAAAGTAATCTCGGTTGAATTTTAGGCTAATCGGATCAAAAGATGACTTTTTTAGAGCAAAACTGTACAACCAAAAGAGTACGCGACATGCCCGCGTCGCGAACTTGCCCCGACATAATTCATTTTTGTATTTTATTCGTAAAACACACTCAACAAGTTCAATTTACATAAATATGCATAAGGCGCATTCCATGAGTGCGATATATGCCTTATTTCATAAAAATGCATATTCTGAACGCATTTTATGTATTCCATCAAAAAATTGAACTAATGAAATATCATTTGTTATTATAGGAACATAGAATTCCATACTTGCAATAATATTCATAATATCTTACATATATATACTTGCAAGTGGCCATTAATAGAAATACATATAGAAGGAGGTTCTTGTACATAACGTTATTTAGTGGTTGGCGTACATAATGCAGATATTATTTATTTTACATGCCAGTTAGAACCATTATTTTCAAAATAGGATCATGGACTTTTTATTTCTTGAGAAGGTGATCCTCTAGATCTTTGGTCACATCAATAAAAAAAGCCAAGAAAATGAGAGGTTCTGGGATATCTTCACTTTTCTTCTCATACACAAGTTCAAATGTAGTCCATTGATGTTCACATGATGAAATAACAGTGAAGGAATTATATAACTCTAAAAGATGTCCTTCAATCACTTTCCAAGTGGTTGATTTCTTCTGAGGATCGATGGCTTCAATCACAGTTTTAGCAAACAATTCTTTTCCATCTATTCATTAAGATCAGAAAATATAGTAATACACTTAAATATAGAAAATTAATGCAAGCAAATAATATTGAGAGAGAAAAAAAAGGAGAAATATGTGTTACCTTCGATATAGTTCCAGCTACCAATCGAATCAATCTTTTCATTTTCACCTTCATGAACCTCAAATTTTTTTATCCTAGGGGTTATGTTTGGTAGATGATGAGTATTGGCGTGGATAATATTATGAACCGAGTGTCCTCCACATTTCACCTCCATTGAAACAATTAATTTGCCTTTCACACCCATATCTTCTTCTCGTAATAGCAATAAGTCGTGAAAAGAGAGTAATAGAAAATGTTTAAAACATATAGCCTTTATATAGATTTTAATTAATGATATGAAGCTAGACAGTAAAACAAATTATCCACCACATATCTATATCACATAGTGATGATCAAACATTAGTGTTAAGTCAATTGCGTATTAGTAGGTTTTAGGTTATTTATGACTTTGTTTTTTACAATGAAGTTTTAGGTACTCATGCTAATTGAAATATGATGACAATAGATTTATAAGTAATAAGGTATATTTTGTCATGATTCGAAATTGAGTATGATGATACTTATCCTATATTATCAGGACAAGTCAGCCTAGATGTAATGACCTCAATGGTCATTTTTGTAAATTCTTGAGAAATTATCATTATATTTGTCCCCTTAGTAGCTCCGAGTCTTATTTGGCCCAATTGTGTGATTGATTTTGGCATTTCGTTGAAAAGTTGAGGATTATAGGAGTTTTTGAGTTTTAAGGCTTAAGTTGTTCTAAAATTAAACTTTAGTACCATCTGGAGTTTCGAGTCTCATAATGAAATTCTATCAGTTTAATCACTTTCAGAATGTGAAAATAGGTCTAGGGGAATTGTCAGAATCAAATTTGGTGTTGTTTTGTGGATTTGAAGTCCTAAGTTGGAAATTTGGTTGAAATTTGATAAAGGTTTGACTTTGATCATCAAATTGTGTTAGATGCTCGGATTAGATTTTTGATGATTTCGTTGGATTTAGGAGGTGGTTTTAGGCCCAGGAGAGGATTTGTCTTATTTTTTGAGTGTCCCAAGAGTGTTTTAGCCTTTATGAGCCTTAGAGTTAGTTTAGTCGTGACTTATCATGTTTCAAATAAAGGAGACCTCGAATTTGATTTTTGATAGTTTCATTGAATCCAAAACGTCGAATTTAGTAGGATAGCACGTATGGTTTGTGTTTAAGAGATTACAAATGAATCTCGAGGGTCGGATCGAAGACTTGAAATATTTTTCAAAATTTGATTTCTGATGCGACAATCATCCTTCTTTGTGATCGCGACACGCTCCTTGCGATCGCGATATTGAAGCCCTCAGTGCTTTGCGATTGCGATGGTTATGGCCTATGATCAAATGCACATTTATGGCTTGAATAGTATTTAATCGGGAAAACACCCATTTTCATCATTTTGGAATTTTTGGAGCTTGAGAAGGCAATTTTTGAAGATAATTTTCAAGGAACTTTGTTGGATAAGTGATCTATAACCTAAAACCTTCATTTTTCATCAATAATTTTGTGATTTCAACTTAAATTCTTGGTTTTGAACTCAATTTTTAGGGGATTTTTATGAACCTTGAACTTGAATTAAATGATGATTTTGAACTTAATTCTTAGTTAAATTTTGTGGGGTTTTCAACCATGAACTCCATTTTCTCTTGTAGAATTTGATTTGCAAGAAAAATTTCAATTTTACCCTATTTAACCTATTTTTAGATTATTTTGCCCTCGGTTTGAACCCTTGCCATATGGGTGTTGCTGGATTTCTTTTAGTTTGTACTTTTTATTCTTGATAGTGAAAAATCAAATTGGAGTCCAATTTTGAGTGAAATTCTCCGGTTAAAGATGTTTGGGTGCGGATTCGACTATTGAGGTAGGTTTGGCTATCCTTCTTAGAGACTGAGATTGGGTAATTGATCATTCATATTTTGTAGACTATGACATTGGATCGTATCATGGTTGGATTGATGTTGTATTGTGATGCCCGCGAGAGGAACTTTACTTGTTATTGGGCTTGTTCATGAAATTTTTCATATTAATGATTTGTGACCTATCTTTTGAGAATTGAGATACTTGTGAAATAATTTGAGAAATGTGTTATATTGTGAAATGAGATGCGTCGAGGCATGAAGTGAATTGAGAAATATAGTAAATTGTCAAATGAGACGCGCTGAGGCATGGAATGGTTTGAGGAAAAATACATTTGTGAAAGATCATGATTTTGTGATATACTTGAAAACTAGGGAATTTTTCAAATCATTGTTGTTATTTTAAAATAAACTTCTTTCCATTGCTTAAGAGGGTGTTACTGTAAATCTTGGATTGTACTATACCATTTTCGGACTTGTACTGAGATGATTATTCTTCCCTATCTGTGTTTTAATATTCATTCATCCTCGTACATTCGTATCATATATGGAAAGTGAAAACTATGATACCACCAGTTTTTATAAGAAAATGAGACACCTTTAAATTTTTGTATTATCTTGAGTCCTTGAGGTGACAGGATAGTAAATACATTAAGATTTACACCTTATCTTGAGTCCATGAGGTGGCAGGGTAGTGGATACAGAGTGATACCACCAGTACCACCCATGCATTGCATACATCCTATTACATAGCATTGCATATTATTGTGCCTTATGTGTGAGATTGGTTAATAGTATTTCATGTGCTTGTACTTGGGTATTTATTTTACTTGTGCAATTTTATATAAATTAGCAGCATTGATACCGAAGTGATTTTTCTGTATGCATGTAAAAATATTCCTAGTTTATTACATAGTTTAATTAATTTCTAATGCCCAATCGGTTAAACCTACTCGGTACATGTGAATTATACTCACTCCTACTTTTGTGTCCCTTTTGAATGCAGATTCTAGATAGGATTATCCTCATGGTAGCTAATGATTCTAGCAAAGATCCTTTATCAGAATTTGTGGTGAGATTTAGTGCATTCAGACCACCACCAGTTCTATCTTTATGTTATATTAGTTACTTTTACTCAGATACTGAGTTGTATGTACAATTCCAGAGTTGTATTAGATGCTCTTTACACTTCTGACACCAGGTTTTGGGATAATTCTTGTTTACTTCTTTCCCTTCAATTATCACCTGACTTCCCTTTTGGTGTCTCATATGCAATTTTACTTTTTGGCTACACATCAAGTTGGATAGAAATGTGTGTTATCATGACCTCGATTTCTAGGTCATGACAAATTGGTATCAGAATACTAGGTTTACCGGTCTTATGAGTTAAAAAGCAGGGTGTCTAGTAGATTCTCATGGATCAGTGCGTAGACGTCCGTATCTATCTTTGGAAGGCTATAAGATACTTATTAGGAGAAAATTTCTTTCCTGGATTCCTTTCATGTGATTCATTCATATCAGAGTGTTGTAAATTTCTAATATATTCATCTTGCGTTAAGGGTAATAGTCGAGTTCAGGATAGCAACTCCAACTTGAGGATAATTTAGTAATGAGGCCCTACCCAAGGTCAAGTATGAGTATAAGGATGGGTTTGAGCAAAGGAGCTTTGAAAGGTTAGTTAGACTGACGCCTTCCAGATTTGATGGTATAGGGGAGGATGGAGCATATGATTATTTGACTGGGTGTGAGTGGACCTACAACTTTGTACGAGGATTTGTTAATTATCCCAAGAGGTTACAACCTCACTTGTGTATCAGGTGGTTTGTTTTAGAGTGTATTGATCATGTTAGGATGATTGAGAGTATCATACATTGTAGACAGAGCAACACCAAGAGGTTTTGTCATCAGGGTTAATTTAGTGGTTATCTATTTTGAGGTAGAGGATATCCGAGTTTCAGCACCTATGATTACCATGGTAGGCCAACACATACAGTCATTCAGAGGACAGAAGATATAGGGGGATTCTTATGTGGCCAGACTAGCCATAAGTTATCGGGTCCAGGGAAAATATGTTGACAGTTTAGATTATCTCCATGGAGGTTCTGGTTCCTAAGGCTTCTTAGCATAGGTTGAGGATGATGTGATGACAATTGAGATCAGAATTTCTGTTGTGGCTTCATATATTGGGTATATATCCAAAAGGGTTATGATATGACTATTATGGTGGTATTTATATTCGCTTGGTTAGAGTTATGGGTTGTGTCGCTTCTGTTATTGATTTGTTTACAAAAGGGCGCACATTGCTTTATTGGAAGTGAGACTGATTTGGTAATGTGTGGCAGTTATTCAATGGAGAGAAAAGTGTGGACTATTTGGTGTACGATCTTCTCAGTGGGTATGATGTGTTTTAGTGGTGGAGCTAGTAAGCCTTTTGATATGATACTAATAATACATGAAATTGGAGACATCTGTTGTCAAGTGTGAATACTAGCTACTAAGGAGATATTAGTTGTTCTATTTACTCGGGTAATGGAGTTTGATACTACAATCACTTTTAGGAAACCAATGGGTCAATAGTAAGGACCATTGGGATGAACATTTGTTTTAAGAGAAGTCATACTGGTGGATCTTGGTATGGTACTTATGTGTTAAGTGTAACTCTTCTTTTGGAGATCTATTTGGGACTGACAATTTTGCTATAAGCCAAAATGAGTGGATTGCCATTGAGGTAATGAGCTTAAAGACCAAGGAGGTTTTCAATGGGTTTACTTATGTGAAGGCAATTGAGAATGTTGTGCATGTCGAAATTGGTAAATTCATTAAACTTAGTTGGTATATCTTAGGTTTGAAGTATCATATCAATTATAAGATTAATTTTGCAGGGTATCATGGCTTTGTTTATCTGGTTGAAGTTACGATAATCAGGTCATAGATGCATCAGATAAGTTAAACTTGTTGAGAAAGATTTGAGAAAAAATAAATAAGTAGTTGGCTCATGTAAGAGAATATGTTTTGTTATGATTTTGTATTCAATAACTAATATGGCTTGAATCTCTAATGAAGCATATGATGAGATTAGCGAGAAAATGGTTGGTGGTAAACGAAGTTGTACAATTTCTAAGAATCTTCAAGGAATGAGTTAATGCGGGTCGAAAAAGGGATTGGTTTACGGTGTGCCAACTAGAATTCAGGTTTTCATCGTAAGTTTATATTCGTGGTAGTAGGATTATCAAAGACTAGGGTGTCTAGTAGAGTCTCATGGATTGATACATAGATGTTACACCCTGAAATTATCAAAATACTATAGACAAAAATTGTTCGAATAACACATCATGCTAAAAAATTTTTGGCAAATTCGAGGCCAAAATACAATCAGGGCAACACATCGTATAGGAAAGTGGTCTCGGTTGAATTTTAGGTCAATCGAATCAAAAGATGAATTTTTTCAGAGCAAAACTGCACAACCAGAAGAGTACGAGATGTAGACCTGCCTTGGCATAATTCATTTTGTATTTTATTCATAAAACACGCTCAATAAGTCCAATTTACATAAATAGGCATAAAACTCACTCCATGAGTGCAATTTATGTCGTATTTCGTAAAAATGCATATTCTGAACGCATTTTATGTATTCCATCAAAAATTGAACTAATAAAATATCATTTATTAATATAGGAACATAGAATTCCATACTTGCAATATTCATAATATCTTACATATATATACTGGCAAGTGGCCATTAATAGAAATACATATAGAAGGAGGTTCTTCTAGATAACATTATTTAGTGGCTGACGTACATAATGCAAATATTATTTATTTTACATGCCAGCTAAAACCACTATTTTCAAATATAGGATCATTGAGCATCATAGACTTTTTATTTCTTGAGAAGGTGATCCTCTAAATCTTTGATCACACCAATAAAATAAGCCAAGAAAGCTAGAGGTTCTGGGATATCTTCACTTTTCTTCTCATACACAATTGCAAATGTACTCCATTGATGTTCGCATGAGAAAATAACAGTGACAGAATTATATAACTCTAAAACATCTCCTTCAATCACTTTCCAAGTGATTGATTTCTTCTCATGAGGATCAATGGCTTCAATCACAACTTTAGCAAACAATTCTTTTCCATCTATTCATTAAGATCAGAAAATACAATAGATGTTACTACCAATTTAAATGTTCAAATTCTCATAAATCTTCTTTATTGTATTTTCCCTCTTTTATCATTTTCATTTCAGAGAAGGGCCTAAAATGAACAAAATTATTCTCTATTCACCTTTCCGCTCCCAATATTCCTGCATCAGTCTTTTGGCTCAAAAATATTTTTGACGTCAATTTTTTGGCTCAATAATACCCTTATTTCTAACAATCCAAACTCATAAGGTGGATGAAGGACAATATTATACCAAATCCCATAGCTTAAGAGCATTTTAGGCCTTCTTTGTTAAAATAATTTGAAATAACTTAATATATGGTCTCATATGATTGACATGATTTTAGGTTCCATAATAAATTAAAGATTTAAAAAGGGGGTTAGTCGTCTAATTTCTATAGTCATCCCCACCCACCGCCTCTCTGTTCCACTTTTTTTCTACATGGATGTTGTCCATCATTTTACATTTTTTCCAAATTAAACAAGGAGAAAAAAGGGGGAAAATAATGATATTCTTATGGAAATAATTAGTTTAATAGAAGACGATTTAATTCAGCAACTACATGTGTGTGTATATATATATATATAACATTTTTCTTTTCTGGGTATCCAAAATTCAAAATAAAAACAATGAAAATAACCTTTTGTCATATTCCCATCCCCACTCTACCATGACAATAATACAAATTAAAAGAATATGAACACGAATTTTTATTTCAAGTTTGAGTCCCTAATATCCTAATAATTAAAAAAAGAATAAGAAGAGGGTATGAACAAAACAATTGGATAATTAATAGAAAATTATATATTAATAAAATATATATTTTTTTAGATGAGCAGGACGAGTATGCATTTTAGTTTGATCCCCAGTTATGAGTTGGATTAGTAATGAAAGTGTGATTTTGTAAAGGTTAGTAGGAAGATATTATGAAACTAGTAAATTTTTAAATCTTATTTTTAAGTGTATCAAGTCAAAATAAGAATCATATATGATTTTATCATTTATTTGAGAAGAATTCAAATTTGGACCAATATTCAGATTAGGCAATATAATGAATAAATATTTAAAAAATTTACTTTACGGGAGTTGTTAAAAATAAAGCCAAATATGAGCCAATAAGTTAATATCGAGGGTATTTTTGAGCCAAAAGGTTGACGTCAGGGGTATTTGGGAGTCGAAAGGTGAATGAGGAATAACTTTGTACCAATTCAAATAGTTGAGGAGTATTTTGGACACCTCTCTGTTTTCATTTTAATAAAAATGATATGATGCTTGTGAAGATTGGTACGACGGCGACTGAAGTAATTTTCCATGAAAATAGTTTTTCAGCAAAATGTTCCAAAATGTTTTTTTGATATTTGATTTGTGAGTAAAACATATGAGATGAAAATCAATTTTTTCTTGAATAATGACTTTCGTAATATAAAATACACCTAAATAGAAAATTAATGCAAGCAAATAATATTGAGAAAAGAAAAAGGAGAAATGTGTGTTACCTTCGATATATTTCCAACTAACAATCGAATCAATCTTTCCATTTTCACCTTCATGAACCTCAAATTTTTTTATCCTAGGGGTTACATTTGGTAGATGATGAGTATTGGCGTGAACAATATTATGAACCGAGTGTCCTCCACATTTCACTTCTATTGAAGTAATTAACTTGCCTTTTACACCCATATTTTCTTTTTCTCGTAATTGCAATAAATCTGAAAAGAAAGTAATAGAAAATGTTTAAACATATAGCCTTTATATAGATTTTAATTAATGATAAGAAGATAGCCAGTAAAACACATTATCCACCACATGTCTATATCACATAGTGATGATCAAATATTAGTGTTAATTCAATTATGTATAAGTAGGTTTTAGGTTAATTATGAATTTGTTTTTTACAATGAAAACTCATGATAATTGAAATATGATGACAATATATTTATAAGTAATAAGGTATATTGTCATGATTCGAAATTGAGTGTGGTGACACTTATCCTATACCACCAGGATAAATCATCCTAAACCCAATAAAAATGAAAATAAAAAACGCGAAATAATAGAGTAAAAATACCAAAAATGGAAGTCTTAGCAAATTCAAATAACCCCGAAGGACTGGTTGTCATGTGTACAAATCTCTATCAGATGCAAAATGTCAAAATACATACAAGTCTCAAAATGTCTTTGCTTCTCAAATAGAACAAAGCATAAGAAGAAACAGAAATACAAGAGTCGTTGGATGACAACAACTACAACTCTAATTCTCCTAGAAAGCCTCTGATGGTCAAGGAAAGGTATTACTCATTTCTGGGCTCAGAACCTACAAGTATAGAAGCAAGGAGTGAATACCAAACTAACACAATACCCAACAAGCTAGCTAACAAAAAAAATAAATCTAATAGAATACATGAACTCCTGTCGTCTCAACCGAACCTCCATAACTACAACTTGCACAAAAATCAATCCAACCTAACAATTCATAATGCACAATTCAAATAAGTTCCACCACTATAATTTTAAAACCACAAATCATAGCTTACAAGTAATCATATGATTAATCATAAGAATAGAATCACACTACAAACAAATATACAAGAATGATTATGTAATATTCACACACATGCTTGAAATGACCTCGACATCATAATACTCTTACCGACAAAGACCTCAGCATCACACACTATCACCAGCAACGGTGTCAGCATCACACACTATCACCATCAAAGACCCCCTCATCACACACTATCACTAACAAAACACTCGACATCACATAGTATCGTCAGTAAAGATCTCGGCATCATACACTATCACTGGCAATGACATCGGCATCTCATCATGTTGTTCAAAAATAGAATGCAAATTAACATATTCACACAATAATGAGGAATGAAAAGTTCAAGGAGTTCGCAATCACAAAAAAGTTATCAAGTGTTCCATCAAATATGCATCAATGTTAATTTTAAACATTTCAATCATTTGTTCACAACATTAGCATACATTGCTTTTTTGTTAACCATGTCACTTAATTAAGATTAGTTCATGTGAGATAATAATCGATCACTTCATTCTCATTACTCCCCATGCCGCAAGGACATTAGTCAACCCAAAGGACATTATTAGGAACTCATAATGACCATAATAAGTTTGGAAGGTTGTATTAGGTATGTTGGATGTTCAAATCCTTAGCTGATGGTAAAAATACCTCAAATCAATATTTGAGAACAAAGTCGCTCCCTTAAGTTAGTCAAAAAAATCATCAATGCGAGAAAGAAGGTACTTATTCTTGATAGTCACCTTGCTCAACTGCCTATAATCAATGCAAATCCTCATCAATCCATCCTTCTTGTTCATAAACAAAATCGAGGCACCCCATGGTGACTAGGGAGGATGAACCCTTTACTTAACAAATCCTGAAGTGCTTTTTTAATTCCTTCAACTTAGCTAGAGCTATATAGTACGAGGGATGAAAATAGGCTTTAGTCTCGACTATAAATAAATGGCAAAGTCAATATCGCGATCGGAAGAAACCTTTGGAAGGTTATAGGGAACACATCAACAAGCACCTAAACCACGAGAATGGACTCCATGGAAGGTGGCTCAACATTATCCCCAATAAAAGCCAAATAATATAAACAACCTCTAATAGTCAACTTTTGAGCTTAGATATAGAAGATAACTTTGCAAGAATAGGAACCACTAGAACTCTTTCATCGATCATTAGACTACCAGGCATCGCCAAAGTCACTATGTCAACATAACAATCAAGAATGGCATGAGAAAGCCAATTCATCCCCAATATAACATCAACATCTACCATCTCTAGAATAATTATGTCTACCCCAAGTTTCATACCCAGCCAAAGAAATTACAAGACGATCAATACACATGATCCACCACTAAAGGCTCACCAGCTGTGTAGAAACATGAATAGGAACTGACATATGGTCACATAAAAGATAAGAAATAAGTGGATATATAAGAGTAGGTAAATCCAGGATCAAACAACACAGATGCATACCAATGAAAAACTAGGATGATACATATGATGATCGTATTTGGAGCCTTTGCCTCAGGCCTTCCAGGAACAACATAGCACTGAGCTCCTCTACCACCCCCAATTTGAGCAACACCTTAATCTTTTTCATGTTGAACCAACGCACCACTATCAAAAGCCTTTCCACCTCTAATCGAAATAACTAAATAAGTATGTTGGGGTCCTGAATAAGTTTGAAAAGACACTTTTGAATCATGTGACCTTGATTTCCACATCCAAAACAAGACCTTGGTGTAAATGACTGTTGTTGCACACTAAATGAACCACCATGGCCACCTCAGTTAAAATCATAGGTCCTTTGAGGCACTTTTCCACTCCTAGCTGCAAGCATAGATATATGTACGGGTCTTGATGCTGGGAAGAGCTACCACCCCTATACGAATCCTACCTCCAAATGAGGATCCAAAAAACTAACTAGTAGCATGGCCCTTCTAAGGGTCCTTAAACTTCCCTTGAATCAACAACTCTGCCTCCTTGACGATGCTTATTATTATAAATTAGAAGGAAACCCTCTTATAGGATGCTCTAAATACATAAGAACCGATGGAAAATTTTAAATTCTCATAAATTTGCGAACCCTCTCTTCCTCATCTAGAATCAAATCCAAAGCATGTTGAGAAAACTAACTCAGTAACAGTCATACCACTCTATTTCAAGTCTTCAAACCTCAATCATATGTTTCAAGGTATGAAGAGATCCTAAAAATCACCGGAGAACTCTCCCACTCTACCAGAGGGGAACTAATTGGTTTGGATAAGTCCCACAACTCTCTAGCTAGTCCGTGGAGCTGGAGTGCAACAAAATAAACATCATGCAGATTGAGCAAACACCCTACCTCTAGTATCTTATATCATAAAGTCAATAACTTATGAGTGTCCTTGGTCCTACCACCCTGAAACTAGTGTGGTTTTATTTTCTAAAACCTCTCATAACTGTGTTGATTGCCCGCTGCTAGGGCTACCTCAGGAGCAATATGTACACCAATAACCAGAACGAGAATCGCTGATGGCAGATCCACCTAATTATGAACAACAAAATCCTAATGTTACCCTAAAGTTTGTGCTCCTACTCTCGTTAAAGAACCTCCCGATGTACCTGTTACATTACCACTCTAAGCAAAACTCTCTAGCACCCTCAACACTCTTAATAAAGTATCTTAAAGTAATGGTGCATTAGCGTACTTAGGAGGAACTTGGTCCTCAACAATTTTTATATGTGGTTCTAATGAAACCTCTATAGCATGTCCTCAAATTGGTGATACTTCCTGTGCAACGTCCTCTAGTTGATGTCACTTCATGAGCATGACTTCTAACTCGGCCCCTATCCTTACCTCTGACTGGGTCTCAGTAACTTCTTTGGGGACTACCTCCCCTCTACCATCAAAAATAGAAACTTTAGTCCTTGGTATCTGTCAAAACAATATGCGGTAGCTAGTATTACCAAAGAAAATCCTACATAAAAAGAAAGAATAAATAAAAAAGAAAGTTTCAACCAGTCTTTTTAGCCTCTAAGAGATAGGTACAAACGTTTCTGTATCAATCCTCGAGACTCTATTTAGACATGACTTATATACACATGAAACCTACAAATCTAGGTCTCTAACACTATTTTTTCATGATCCAAAATTGGGTGTAATGATACTTGTCCTATTCCACCAAGACAAGTTAGCCTAAGCCCGACAAAAATGGAAATACAAAATGCAAAAGTAATTAAATATAGTAAATATAGCAAAAAATAGAAGTCTTAACAAACTCAAAAAAAAAACCCAAGTTCTTATTGTCACGTGTAATCAGATGCAGAATGTCAAAATAACTATAATTCTCAAAATGTCTTTACTTCTCAAATATAATAAAGCATAAGAAAAAAAAAGGAACAAGAGAATCTGTCGGATGACTACAATTGCCTCTCTAAGTCTCTGGGAAAGCCTCGAATGGTCATGGAAAGGTACTACTTACTGTACAAGCTCGGAACCTACACAAGTGTAGAAGCAAAGAGTGAATAACAAAAAACACAGTACCCAATAAGACAACTATCAAAATAAAACAAGTCTAATAGAATACAGGAACTCCTTTTGTCCCAACTCAGCCTCCATAAATACAAATTGCACAAAAATCAGCGTAATCTAACAATTCATAATGCACAACCCAAATAGATTCCACTATAACGTATAATTTTAAAATTACAAATGATAGCTTACAAGCAATCACACGATCAATCACAAGAATAAAATCGAACCGCACAAAAAAAGCAAGAATGATCATGTAATATTGACACACTTGCGAGAAATGACCTCGGAACTATAACACTCTCGCTGATAAAGACCTCGGCTTCACACAGAATTACTAGCAAAGACCTCGACATCACACATTATCGTTGACAATAACCTCGACATCACTCATAAGTCCATCTCATCATAGTGTTCAAAATAGAATGCAAATTAGCATATTCAAGCAATAATGAGGAATGACAAGTTCAAGGAGTTTACAATCACAAAGAAGCTATCAAGTCTTCCATCAAATCCACATCAATGTCAATATCAAACATTTCACTCTTTTATTCACAACATTAGCACACATTGTCTTTTTATTAACTCTGTCACTTAATTAAGGTTAGTTCATGTGAGAAAATAATCCATCATCTCATTCCCATTACTCCCCAACACATACAAGAAAGAAAAATTGAAATTTTCAAAAAAATTACAGAGTTTGAGAAGTTCACTTGCCTTAGTCGAAACATGATCAATCAAATATGTGAGCCTTCCTCTTTTGAATAATATTTGAAACAACATAATATAATCAAATAATGATTCACAATAAATTCCAGAACTAATGACACCAAAATCATGAAATTCGAAAAAAGGATCAAAATGGCCCCAAAATTCAAGTCTAGAAATAAGGTTCAAATCTGAATTTTTTTTACATGAAAATGTTCCTCAAAGTATTTGGAATTCATTAGTTAAAACCATTACAAATGAAGTTATATTCAACTCATAATCAACATTTCACCGGAATTCAAGTTCTTGGACAAAATTCCCAGTTTTTGAAATCAAAATCAATGATTTAAGGTTAAAATCAAAATATAATCGATGGGTAATGAAAATTATAGCTTAAAATAGCTCATCCAATAGTTTTTACATGAAAATTCTCTTTCAAATTAGCACCCCACGAGCTCCCAAAACTAACAATGAGGAAATATTACCGATTCTAACTTGTAGAGGTTAGTCACTATTCAGAAAAAAAAAATTACTCTTCGCAATCGCGGTCAAAGGCCCACGAACACGGAGGTCAGGTCATCATTTCACGTTCGGGCCTAGACCTTGTGAACGCGAGGATCAAAGTACCTGACCCTCTATGATTATCGTCAGAGCTCCATGAATGCGTACATCTAGGGGCGTCAAATGGGCGGGTTGGGCTGAAATTGGAGAGATTAAAATGGGCTGCATTAAAAATCGGGTTGGGTCT
>JBCEWC010004514.1:0-27105 GCA_038996855.1 Solanum aculeatissimum | reverse complement strand
TATACTTTACTATCCTAAATATATACATATATAGAAAATATTATATAGTCACCAACATAGTTATTTATTTTATATATATATATTATACTTTACCATCCTAAATATATACATATATAGAAAATATTATATAGTCACCAACATAGTAATTTATTTTCTATATATATATTATAGTTCACTAGTATATAAATTCAAGTAGAACTTATCATATTGTTTGTACACACACACTTAATATTTACTCTTGAAATGGCAAAAGCTTTATTGACTAGTGTGTTTTTGTTTTTGTTAGTTATTTTCAATTTGAATCATATGGGGAAATGTGTGAAAGTGAACAATGAAGATAGTGTGATTGGAAGATATGATGAAGTTCCTCAAGGATGCAACACTGCAGAAGATTGTGTTAAGTTTTGTAAATCTATTGGCTATAAAAGTTGTGGATGTAATAATAAGAATTGTTGTTGCATTATTCCACCACCTAGTTAGTATTATTAGAAAGAAATGATATACAACTTCTATGTTTTAGGATGTTCTTTTAATGATTTTTAATAAAATAAAAAATGATGAGTTATATAGTTTATACTTGCTTGCTTATTTTTAGAATTCTACTTTATCTGTTGCGTATCAGGTTATATGTTTTAAAAGATTTTTCTTTACTTGTTTATAGTTGAGAAAGAAGAACAATCATCGTAGATTCTTGTTGAGCTCAAACACCTCATTGCAAAAAGTATGTGGTCATATAAGTAATTAAGTGATAAGATTATTGAATATCATTTTATAGAATTCCACTTATCTGTTGCGTATCAGATTATATGCTTTAAAAGATTTTTCTTTACTTGTTTATAGTTGAGAAAGAAGAACAATCATCGTAGATCCTTGTTGAGCTCAAACACCTCAGTATGTGGACATATAAGTAATTAAGTGATAAGATTATTGAAACTTATGATTAACCATTAATTAAATTATTATCACGGCATAAAAATCAAAGAAATGATGGCATTTATATCAACCTCGACCAATAGTTGAGCCAAATCACCTGAGGGGTACGCAAAATCTATTGAACTCTTCCTAAAGTTTGGTGTCAACGACACAAACCTTTAGGGATCGTTTGGTGTGAGGGATAAAAATAAATAGTGATGGGATAAAAAAATAGCGAAGGGATAAGATTTTAGTTTCTTGTTTCGTTGTATAGCTTGGGATAACTTATTCCACCATTTAGACCATAGTGATGGGATAAGTTATCCCATATCCATTGTGGAATAAGTTATCACATCCCAGTGAGATGCTGATCCTGGGATAAATTGTTCCCAACCAAACGACCCTAGTATTAATTTGGTGAGATGCATTATGATGACATGTTGGTAAATTACATTTCCTAATGTGTTTCTATCTCTCTTCTCCTTGGCAGATGGGAGAGAATACATGATTAAATAAACGTAATAAATAGATTGACATTTTCAGCATGGGCTCGACTGACACATAAACATTCCGATTTTGAAAATATACGTCTAGACACTTTAATTTGATTTAAATTGATCTCACCAGTAACCAACTTTGAGAATGCACCCTCTTAAAGGTGATGACATATTCATTTTCAAAGTTAAGATGTTTACGAAATGCAATTGTGTCTGGTTGAAGTCTTTAGAGGGTCACGATAAAAGTTGAAGTGTTCAGCTGCCTATGAAGGTCAAGTTAAAGTATCTATCAATGTATTATGCCTAAAAGATATTGTACAACTCTTTCTAGACAAGTATAGGGAAATGGCAATTTCCATAAGTCGCCTTGAACATCATACAATTAATGTTGCTCGGACTCTTCAAAAATGTCAATAAGTGCGTGTTGGATTCTCTAAAATCGTGTATTTTGGGAGAATTCGACACGGGTGTGGCATCAGAAGTGATGAGTTCCCTCAACTTAGCATGCAATGGCACCTATTACAGGTTCTTCAAACTCTTCAGATGAGGGAAAATCCAACATGGTTTGCTCCTCATCAGCATCCAAATGATCAGCATTTGGGACATAGCCAGAAAGCTTCATCAGTTTAGTTAGTGCGTTCAATATCAAATATATCTCTTCTTTCTGTGCGTGTCTCCGATCTTTTACCATAAAAACATGAACCTGGCTTTGTATTTCAATCCAACTACAACCAGGCTGTTTAACAACGCCTCTTTGTCTCATAAGTTTTCGGACCATTTTGACATCTTGCCATCTTCCTTGTTCAGCATACATGTTTGACAGAAGAACATAAGGGCCAGAATTTGTAGGATCAATCTCCAAAAGCTTCTCAGCTACATACTTTCCCAACTCAATTTCCCTGTGAATTTTACATGCAGCGAGCAAAGACCCCCATACCACACTATCTGGAGGCATCGGCATGGATTCAATCAAATCCTTTGCCTCTATTAAGCAACCAGCCTTGCCAAGTAAATCAACCATGCATGTATAGTGGTCCTTCAACGGTGTCAACCCATACTCTGTACCCATGGAGTAGAAATACTTACGTCCCTCCTCAACCAATCCTGCATGACTACATGCACATAGAACTCCAATCATAGTCACGTGATCTGGCTTCTCTCCAGACACTAACATAGCCTTAAAAGTTTCAAGAGCTTCCATAGCATGCCCATTTTGTGCATATCCAACTATTACAGCATTCCATGAAACCCAGTCTCTGTCCAGCATTTTTTTGAATACACAACTACCATCTTCAACAGATCCACATTTCATATACATGTCTATGAGAGCATTTCCCACAAAAACATCAGGTTCAGGTCCATTCTGGAAACGAAATCCATGCTTCAAAATATGTGCATGAGCTTGCCTACCAAGTTGCAGATCAGCTAAATTTGCACATGCATTAAGGAGGTTCCCAAACGTATAATGAGTTGGCCAAACATATTCTCTTTTTAGCATAAGAAAGAGATTTAGTGCCTCTTCATTGTTCCCGTTCTGTGTATATCCAGCAATAAGAGCATTCCAAGACACAACATTCCTTTCAATCATCCCCATAAACATAGCTCTTGCAGTCTTCACACTTGCAACTCTCGCATAACCACTTACCAAACATGTATGTGACACCACACTTCTGACTGGCATCTTATCAAAAATCCATCTTGCTTCAGAAATTCTCCCAAACTTTGCATACATATCAACCAATGCATTGCATATAATAAGATCATCCCTAAGCTTATCCGACTTCACAATTTGGGCATGAATTTCCTTACCTTCTCTTATCGCACACAAACTCGCACAAGCACTTACCACGCTTGCCAAGGTCTTCTCATCTGGTTTAAATCCAAAGTCCATCATCCTGGCGAATATCACTAGTGCCTCCTTCACTGGCCCATTTTGCTCATAACAAGAAAGTAAACTATTCCATGACACCACATTCCGCTCACACATCCCATTAAACACCTTTGTTGCACAATCCACATTCCCTGTTTTCGAGTACATGTCGATAAGTGCAGAACCCATGTAAACACTTCCCGAATATTTCGATTTAGCTACTGATGCATGAAGTTGAGTTCCCATTCTCAAGTCCCTTAACCCTGCACAAGCACTTAAACCACTACCATAAGCATACTCATTCAAAACAAAATCTTCTTTATGCATTCTCACAAGATACTCCACCGATGAATCAAACAATTCACATTGAGCAAAGCTTGAAACCATCAAATTCCACGAACATTGATCAGGCTCAGGCATCAAGTAAAACAGTTCCTCAGCCTCAAAAATCAATCTTGATGCTGTATAAGCATTTATCATGGAATTCCAAGAGAAGGTGTTTCTCTCAGGCATTTTATCAAACAGCTTCTTGGCATACTTTAAAATACCAGATTTCCCATAACTATCGATTAGCTTGTTGTTTATGAAAACCTCGGAGCTGAAATGGGTCTTGAGAATTCGACAATGGACAGTTTGTATGACATGTTGGGACTTGGAATTGATGCATGAATCTAGAATCTTGGCAAAGGGGGTAGAGTTTGAGAGTGAAAAGAGGTCCCAAGTGATGAGTTTTTTTAATAAAGAAGTGTCTTTTGTCATTTGACATGTCATTTAAGGAAGTTTGATTGATGGGCATGTTGTTAGATCATCAGATGGAACAGAAATAAGCACAGAGTTCCTTTGGTATGCTTAGGAAGAAGGGTCTGCCAGTCTGCCAATTAAAAGTTGGTTTGCCACCAGAACTTTCCTAATTTTGTACCTTCTAATCTCGAGCATTATCAAATTCTTCGAAAGTAATATATTTATATTCTAAACCTTTTAATCTCGAGCATTATCAAATCCTTCAAAAGTAGCATATTTATTAAAAATTTAATGCGATTGTAGTAATATTTTTTACGAAAATTCTATATGCGTGCAACAATATTTTTGACGAGTTCTATCATGAAAATATGCCTCCTCTTGTTGTGGGTGTGGTTCTCTTAATTAGGCTACTCCTACTATATATATATATATATATTTTTTTTTAAAAGAAAGTGTTTTATTTTAAATGTTGACGAGTGTTATCAGATACTTCAAAAATAGTATATTTGTTAAAATTTAATTTGTTTTGTAAAAACATTTTTTGTGAAGATTTCATATGAGTGCTAACAACTTGTATTGTCCTCTTTTCTTCAGAACACACTGCAACATTTGTATTATGGATTTTGACTTTTAAGTATTTTTTTGTTTAGAAAGTGTTTGGCACAAAAAATACTTTTAAGCACTTTTTAGAAGCTGAAAAAGTACCAACAAAAGCAAAAGTCAAACATCGATTCCCAACTACTTATGACTTTTTAACTTAAAAATCACTTCAAAAAAATCCAAACACTAAGTGAATATGGCCAAAGCCTGTGCTTGAGCAAAAGGCAACAGAAAGATCAAAACCATAATTAAGATGAAGTAAAACTTGACAAATTTACAGAAAATGTTACAAGGCCTTTCTTTTCCTTAAAGAGTGATAAACAAACACTGCCCCATCAGCCATAAATACAAATACAGTTAAACTTACAGCTGCCCATAAGAACTAGCAAAGAACCTGATCATGGGTCAAGGTTAGGAACACCTAGTTACCTAAGTCTTAACAATGACTAGATACGACGAAAACATGATGATAGAAATAAGATAAGCGCGCTCTACAAGGGTTTATAGAAGCATCACCTCAGAAGTAATATCTAAGAGGAACTTTTTTCTGGCAAACTTCATGTTAGGAGAACCGTAAGAGTATCTAGGATCTCAGCACCGATGATCAGATGAAGAAAGCACAATGAACAAGGACGTGGGGCACGTATATAGAGCCCTCAAGAGGATTTGTTGAACAATCACCTCACAAGTGGAATACCAGAAGGGACTTTTCTCATATACTCCTCGTAGTCAGCACCAAAGAACTGCTTGAGGAAAAATTCCTCGTAAGGTATCCTTCCCGAGAAGAATTTCCACACAACAACTGTAAAAGCAACGGTTGATATTGGATTACAGAGCATTATTTGAGTACCAACAGACCAGATGAAGAAACCACAATAACCGGGATGCCGGACAAATCTATAGATCCCATTTGTAACCAACTGATGATTTTCCTCATGATAAACCTTTATTAGATGAGTGAAAGCTTGGCCTGCTGTCACTATTGCCAACTTCCTAACGATTTCCCCAAGAACAACCATTGCAAGGCCCAAATTACTTATCCACCAATATTCCTTTAAGCCGGGAAAGAAATAGATTTCAATAAGGTACTCTATCAAGGAGCAAATCATTGCCAGTAGATAATGTTTGCTTATCAAAAGTGACTTAAGAGATACATTTGACTTCCCATGAATGATAAGTGCCAGAATGTACTCGGAAATGTGGAAGAATATTATTGAAACTAACAATTGCAATAGTTGTCTGCATGCAGTATATCCAAAAAACTCTGCCATATCTCGTGAATAAGTCAAACAAAACCTCTCGTTAAAATTACTAAAATGAGATCTCAGTCTGAGTCATCAAAGGCTTGAAATCATGATACGCTATGTTTCAAATTTCAACTCCAAACCTGAAAATGTTGACGAGCTCTGTATAATTAGCACCACAAAATGAGCCTCGTAATCAATGAGAATATCCTTTAAGAATGACATTTCCTGCAAATTTATGTGAGCACCATTCAGGAAAAAAGACATCACATCAAAGGAGATAACAGAACTTAGATTCTGTACGTGCATTATACACAAAATCACTCTCAGTTTGTCTCCAATATCAGTTTATACAATCTCTTACTCTACGTAAGGTTAGATATCACAGTGATCCCTCAGTTCTCACAATTCCTCTTCAAACGTCACTAATGGGATTTTGGGGTCAGCACAGAGCTTTAGATATTAGTCTCTCTATTAAAGTAATGAATCATTCAATCACCATAACACGTCTTCAAACTAGCCAGGGTACACTATGTGGGTACTCCATAACCATTTCGCTTCATTCCGGCACATTTTCAGTATAACACTTTATAACTTGTCCTTTAATACTCCATTACTTAATAATCATGAAAAATAACAAGTTCTTAGAGATTAACTATCACGTTCTCTACTGAGCTAATATCAACTAATGAGCTTTGTAGGAGAATAATCGAGATGAGGCAACTTAATAAAAAAGCTATACTAGAAACTGAAATCTATGGTACGGATAATCAGAATGACTTTGTAAATGACTCGAAAATTGAGTTTTATCCTGAGTCCACAAGAACAGACGCTGATATACTATTTCTATAACACGATTGCACCAGTATCAAGTGGGAACTTACTGCTGCTCTACCAAGCATTCAGCTAAGTGCACTATTTAGTCTAATTGGAGTATGGATACCAAACATATAATATTAGATCAATTCTAGTAAACATGATGCGTGAACCATAAATTGCCCTATTAATCCACCCCTGCCCAAGGATGATGGCCCAGTGTTTGCTGCATGTGATTAAAAACCAGAAAAATCTCAATTTCGAATCTCAGCTGCAACACTAGACTGAACCTGTACTTTTGGGCGGCCAGACCACAGGCTACCCCACAAATTAGTCGAGATGCAAGCAAGCTTAACCAAACACCATCAGTATGAACAAAAGTAAAAAAGTTTGATTTTCAGTTGAAGAACAAAAAACTGAAAATTTCTATATTTTTTTCTGAGAATGTTTTTACAGAAACTTTGTAGTACTTTTCAGATTTGTAAAGGATCATAACTTTCGAGTCATAGCAAATAAATTTGCAAATTAAAAAATAACAAATATAGGAAATTGGATTTTTCACAAAGTAAATATTAATACTCATATGAAAAAGCAAAAACAAATTGTATTTTCACTGAGGATTATAAAGAACTGGAGGTTGACGGAGAGAGAAGGAACCTGCAAATCGATTTCGCCGGAGAAAGAGATCGGATTTCAGCTGATGGAGAGGGTGCGTTTGGATGGCAGAGAGGAAGTAGACGGGTATTTTGAAATGGGCCTTTAATTTGGAGTAGGTTATATAAGCCCACTCAAACAAGTCTATTATGGATTGGGCTTTCGTGGAGGCTGAAAAGATTGGGCCAAAAAAGGGCTCATTTTAAAAAAAAAAAAAATATTCGTAGGGATTACGCAAATCTCGTACTGTCAAGAGCTAATTATATTTTATTTCTATTCCTTTTTAAATTATAAAAATCTCTTAAATTTGGTGAAATTTGAATACATCACGTACATCTGATATGTATCCAACCGATACATCACGTAAAATGATATATCCGATCGATATTAGGAAATAGGACAGAGTAGAGGTTTTTTTTTAAATAAAAGAAAATTTTAGAGAATATGGTAAAATAAGTTGTGTATTTAGGTAATTTTTCTTAAATATTTTGAAGTGTAAGCTTAATATTAATTTTTTATTTATATCCATGTCTTTTTCTTCAATATTTTGGGTTGATACATTTAAGTTAGATGTCTTTCAAAACAACTTCTTTATCTTCATGAGACAGTGGGAAGGTCTACGTACAATTTACACTCCTCATATACCATTTGTAAAATTTTACTAGGTATATTGTTATTATTGTTGTTAACTTTAAAACATGCAAGTCAAATATGTGCAAAAATTGAATTTTTTTTTATAGTTATCATAACCTATCAGGTTTTCATTTCTATATAAAAAAAATAATTTAAAATATTCAAATTACATATACAAAATAAAGTTTCAACTTTAAATCAACGGCAAAGTAATATTCAAACCAATCTAACTTATTTAGACTTGTCAAATCTAAATAACATTCTCTCCATTTTTCTCAAGTTCTTATCTTGATGGCTGACACGTGACAAAAGTTAGATTTAATTGACTTATGTCATTAAATGGAGAGAGAAGAAACGATAAATCAAATCTAATTTTTGTCACGTGTCATAGGAACTTAGGAAAAATAGAAAGAAATGAAATGAAGAGGAGCCTTGTCCATTTAGAACCATGCAATTATCGAATAATTATTTTAGACCATAAATTTTAAAACTTTCAATTTTTTCAGTGTCAGATCAGTTGTTACCACATAAAATGAAACGGAGCGAAAGTGAAAAAAAAGAAAAGAAGAGAGAAGGTGCATACACGTAGGCAGAAACAAGCACAGCCATTCAGTTAAAGAGTGGAGCCAAATGCAATCTCCAAGTCATCAACAATCTCATCCATTTCTGACATTTTGCTGCACAAACAGTAAACACACTTTCCTTCACTAACATAACTTCTTCTTTTGTCTCTGTATTGTGCTCACCAACCCCATCTCAGCTGCAATTCAACAAACAAGGAATTCTCATATTTGGTGGGAAATGAGTGGATCTCTGTTTTTATTTTTTGTAAGTCTCACTTTTTTACTTGCACTTTCTTTTTCCAAATGTTGATGGTCACAGGGGGAAGCTAGAAGTTCGAATACTTTGTTTAAGAGAATTTATTAACTATGTAGAAATCTCAAATTTAGAATCCTTGATCTCATCGAAGACATGAGCTTAGATACAGGGATGGACGTCGCGAATTAGAGTAGCAGACTAATAGGTTAGCAGGATTAGGTTGATGTCTGGACTTGGGTATAGTAGGGTAGTAGGATAGTCGTGTTTTTATATCCTGTGTTGTCATTGTTTGTCATATATATGCTGATTTCTATAGTATTTACATACTATCATGCTTTTCTTTATTAGTTCTTCTTCCGGTTTCCTTTTCTTTTCCAATCCCATTTTTCATATCTAGTTTATTCTGCCTGTGGATTTTTGAGACGAGAGTTTTCAGGAAATAACCTTTCTACCTTTGAGGTAGTGGTAAGGTCTGCGTACATTCTACCCTCCTCAGACCCCACTTGTGGGATTTCACTGGGTATGTTGTTGTTGTTGTTGTTGTTGAGGAGTCGTTTGGTTTAAATGCAAGTTATGATGAGATAAGTTGTGATTGAATTAGTAGTGATGGGTAAGTTATGGTGAGATTATTTCTTATTGAGTGTTTGATTTGTTTCATTCAAAGTAATATGCATAATATAAATTTTAAGAATAAATTATTTATTTACAAAAATACCCTTTATGAATGTGAAAAGTGACGTATAAAAAGAGTTTAAAAGAATATATTTGTCATTTACCTACTTTATCCCAGGATTACTATACCACCCTAAGGATAACTTATCTCTATACTAACTATTAATACTGGACGTGCCAACCAAACAATAAATTGAGTGGCACTATAATTTAATCCCGGGACTATTTGGTGTTATCCTTCTCACCAAACAACCCCTTAGGCATTAATCTAAAACTCAGAACTAATAAAGTTGAAATTCTGGGTCCGCCACTTCTGATAAATATGTTCCTGCTGACTAAGTACTTGTTAGTACAACTTTTGTTGAAGGTAGACAGAAAGTAATTTGCAGTAACATAGTATTTGTTTAATATTTGAAGTTTCAGCTGTATTTTAGTTAAATTTCAACATTTTGAAGGCTATCCTAGTTAGTTTAATTGGTATGAGATATTTAATGGCATGTTCTTGGAAATTAGTCTTCTGCTAGGTCGCTCGGACTCTTCAGAAATGTCGACGGGTGCATGTCGGATCCTCCAAAAATAGTGTATTTTTGAAGGATCCTACACGTGTGCGGCAACATTTTTGGAGAGTCCGAGCAATTTAGGTCTTCTGTTCTTGAACATTTTGAAGTGATTTGATTTGTGTTAGTTATCAATCTGTGAAAATTAATTTCAAAGGTTTAAGGTGTGTGGATCATCTCATCCAAAAGTTTAAGCTATTAGAAGTGAATACACTTCTATTTATTTAATTATGTCTTTCAACACGCCTGCCATATGCGGCCTCGTTCTTTGCTGTGGGTCAAACATGTAGAAATTCCTTTTGATAATAGGTGACAGTGGGACTCGAATCTAGGACCTTCGCCTTCCCTAAAACCATGTTGAAGTGAATGATCATTTCATCTAAAGTAAAAAAGTTTAAGCTGTTAGAGCGAGCACAATTTTATTTATTAATTATGCCTTTCAACACTCTATTTATCAGAAGATTTTTGTTTGTCATGAAGTTTCATTGGCGAAAAAACATGAACGATGGACTAGTTTGGCCTGTGTTATTTTCTTTTAAAATCTTGAATCCTTGTGAATACTGGATAGTGTATTGATTTGATATTTATAGAAGTTAGTTAAAACATTCTTCGAGATTTTGAAAAAGGAAGTGTGTCATAGGAATGAGGACTTTACTTTCGTCTCGTCTCATCTTGTCTTCTTTCTGTTTCAGAGTAGCAGGATACAGATGAAATAATGCCTGAGGGGATACTCTTTTCTATGAGGACTGCAGTCTTGAGTTTTTTTCATATAAGCCTTGCTTTTTACAATCCATTGAACTATTGAAAAGTTTGAGCTATTCCGCACGATTTTTCTCTTTATCTTTGAAGTTTATCTGCGTATTCTTTCATCTCCTGTGAAGATAGAAACCGATATTCAGTCATCATTGTATTCCATAAAGTATATAACAGTCAGGTGTAGATACAAGTAAAGCAATGAGTCAATTTTCGTTTACTTCTTCTTCGAGCTCTAATTTCACTCTCTTCTATCATTCTCAGAATCACAATCTTTCAAAGTTTCATGTTTCTGCCCCCTTTAGAATATCCCAAGCATCACCTTCACATCCTATTTTTCCTCCCTTATGTTCCCGTGAGCCATCTTCCTCATCACCACTTCTCGAAGAAAAGCCAGAAACATCACAATCTTCTTCTAAGTTTGATCCTCAAGATAGATTTTACAATGATGAAGTTTCTGATGAGATCAGCACTACGAAGAAGTCCTTGGAAGAGTTACTTGTTGTTCGTAGGCCGGTGAAGGAGCCTAACGTAGAAAATGGTGATGAAGAAGGGGAAGTAGTGAGTAACTTGGAGGATTCTCAAGAGAGAAATGATCTTCTGGAAGAGCAACCATCTTCCTCATCATTTCCGCTTGATGCCAGCCTTAAGAAATTCGCAAAAAAGGTTCCAATTTTCGAGCCAAGCAGGCTGGAATCTGGTTCCGAAGAGAAGCCACTTAAAGTCAATTTAGACTTAGCTCTGTATAAGGCAAAGATTTTGGCTCGAAATTTTCAGTATGCAGAAGCAGAGAAAATTTTGCAACAGGTAGTCATTCGTCGATCCAAAATATATTACCATTCCTTGTTCTTTTCTCTTGATATCCAGCGGACACTTCATCATTCATTTAATAACATTACTGATTTCTGGATCTTTTACGCATGGAGTGTATTGATGTCTGGCCAGAAGATGGGAGATCATATGTTGCTTTGGGAAAGATTTTGAGAAAGCAATCAAAACTAAATGAAGCCAGAACTGTTTATGAGAAAGGCTGCCAGGCAACACAAGGAGAAAATCCTTACATTTGGCAGGTTAGTGTTGTAATGTTGGTTATGAGTGTATTTAATCTTCTCCTATGCTTCCGGACTATGCGTTAGTCTCGAGCTTGAATAGGTATCTATTGTAAGTTAAAAGTGTCTGAGATAAGTTGTTTTTCAAATTTATTGAATCTGTTGTTTAAGCACATACTCTCCATCCGTTTCAATTTGTTTGTCTTACTTTCATTTTTAGACCATTTCAGAAAGAATGCATCTTCTTTTTTTGGGGGGCAACTATCCACCCGACATGTTTAAGATCACGAGATTAAAGGGTATTTTGTTACATTCTACGTATCTTTAGTTTAAGGCCACAAAAGTCATATTTTACTTTCATAAACTCCGTGCCAAGTCAAAACTAGACAAACAAATTAAAATGGAGTAGTAGTATTTAGTTCTAATGAATTGGTAACCCAAAAAAATGTCATTTGCCAAATGCAGTAAGATCATTATAGTACATTGTCTGCAGTTTTCTAATGATCTTTAACTCCGTACACAAAAGAAATAAGGGAATGCCGAACAGCTGATTGATATACATGCATTAGGATGTTTTGCAATTATTCACCTTGCAAAAGGCAATAATCATGCGTAAGGTCGTTGTCTAATACTTCTCTGAATGACGTTCAAATTTTCAGATATCAAAGAAGAGAATATGATCAGTAATTGTTGGCTGTGTCTTAACATGTATTAATGGATTGGTCCTTGTGTCTAGTAGATATTCTTAGTGCAAAGAAAGAATTAACTGTAAAGATATTGGTTTCAAGGTCAGAACGTCCGTTTGCAGATGATGTGCCTTTGTTGAAAACAATATGACATAGCACATGTCTTCTTGCATTATCTTTTTTGTATCAGAAAGTTCACCAAACTTACTCCTTTCGACTAGTGCTGGGCTATTCTGGAAAATAGGATGGGTAATTTACGGAGAGCTAGAGAACTATTTGATGCTGCGACAGTGGCTGACAAGAAGCATATTGCAGCCTGGCACGGATGGGCAGTTTTAGAGCTGAAGCAAGGGAATATAAAGAAGGCAAGACATCTTCTTGGCAAAGGCCTCAAGTTTTGTGGAGGTAATGAGTATGTATACCAAACTCTTGCACTCCTCGAAGCTAAAGCAAAACGATATGAAAGAGCCCGCTATTTGTTCAAGCAGGCGACAAGGTGTAACCGAAAAAGTTGTGCTAGTTGGCTGGTAAGAGTTATCCAAAATCTCTAATTTGTCTCGTCTCTTCTCGAGTGGTTTATGCACATGTCATTGGTATATTCTTTACGGTGGTTCTGCATTCTCTAATGTAGGCATGGGCTCAACTAGAGGCTCAGTTAGAGAATTACCGTGCCGCGAGGCAGCTGTTTGAGGTTTGTATTTTCTCAAGTTGATACTTTGCTATCATCATTGACAATTTCCTTTGGGCATAATACATAAACCAACATTCAAACTTGGTCTTCGCCGGCAAATTAGCATTCCTACTTTGAGAGTGCACATCTAGATACCTCAACTTGGTTTCAATTGACAATTAAACACTTCAACTTGTCCCTAGGACACTCAACACTAACGTGACACATGAATTTGGAGGTGTTTAGATGATCATTTTGTAAGTTGGAGTGGTCAACTGACATAGTGGAATTTGAGCGCTTACTTGCTAGCTAAGGCCAAGTTTGAGTATTTGTTTATGTATTATGACTTGCCTTTTCATTTGATGCCTTTGCCACTTTATTTTCAATTTTATTTATTTTTCTTGTACTTGATACTCCTGACAAAGCAGAAAGCAGTTCAGGCCAGTCCGAAAAATAGATTCGCGTGGCACGTGTGGGGTGTTTTTGAAGCTAATCTGGGAAATATTGAACAAGGACGGAAACTTCTGACAATAGGGCACATGGTGAATCCTAGAGATCCTGTTCTCCTACAGTCACTTGCTTTGATAGAATACAAGAACTCCAGTGCAAACCTCGCGCGAGTTTTATTCCGGAGGGCATCTCAACTGGATCCAAAGCATCAACCAGTTTGGATTGTAAGACCTTTCTTTTAATAGTAAAATCTCCACACAAGTTAGAAAAAAAATGCTTACACGTTTTGTTTTCCGCAATGCTAAGTTCTTAATTTTCAATAGAATAATCGAGTGGACTCGTTTACAAACTTTGGCAAATGAAAGACTCATTCGAATAGATCAAGCTCTCGACATGGTAAATATAAGATGGAAGACTAAAAGAGCTGAATACAATTGATGAACTCATCAGTGCTTTTTCCAATTGTTCTCGACAGTCTTTAAGATAATAGAACTTGTAACTTTAACAACCATGAAAAAGGAATATTCAACAACTGAATACCTAACTTGGTACTGCTTTAGGCTTGGGGTTGGATGGAGTGGAAAGAAGGCAACATTTCCACTGCTCGGGAACTATACCAGAAAGCTTTATCGATCAACTCAACAACTGAAAGTGCTGCACGTTGTCTTCAGGTAATGTTCATTTCTAATAGACAGAGTAATTTTCTAGTCTGCTTTTCGTAAAACATTTTGATGCTAATTGTGGAGGTTATAATTGACGAACACCAACAAATCGTTGTTCCAAACTTGTAATTCTGGCGTGCAGCTTAACCAGTCCTTTGCTCCAACAACTCGTAAATTCTGGTTAAGAGTTGTTTACTATTCTTTAAACTTGTTTTGTAGGCTTGGGGTGTTTTGGAGCAAAGAGCTGGAAATCTATCAGCTGCTCGAAGATTATTTAGATCGTCTTTGAACATAAACTCTCAGAGCTATATAACATGGATGACATGGGCAAATTTGGAGGAAGATCAAGGTAACTCTATCCGTGCAGAGGAAATTCGTAACCTCTACTTTCAGCAGGTAACTGAGAATTCTCTTCCAGTGAGCAAATTTTTAAGCATCATTTTCGATATTCACTGTTACTGCTTAACTAAATCAGTCTCCATATAGCTTCATTTCCCCCTCTTTACATCATTAAGACGTTTTTGTTTACACAGCGTACTGAAGTTGTGGATGATGACTCGTGGATTATGGGCTTCTTAGACGTCATTGATCCAGCGATTGATAGCATAAAGAGGCTCTTGAATTTAGATCAAAACTCTTATTACAAGGTAAAAGAGTCTACTTCTAATACTACTGCTGTAGACGACGCTGAGGGGAGCACAGAAGAATCAGCTTCCCCCTCCTCGGCTACCGTCAATGACAACAACATAGATACAGGAAGCGGCTTTGATTTAGACGATTTCATCCGTGTAATGCTGTCTCTGGACCCATCAAAACTGGAAGTTCAGCTTACAACATCTCTCAAGGACCCTCCAAAAATTGCCAGTACTGCTAGTGGGGTGTGGCGACCAGCGACAAAAACAAGTAGAACATCAACAAAACTCTGATCTTACAACAACAACACAACAACATACTCAGTGTAATCCTATAAGTGGAGTTTGGAACGTCAGAGGGTGATGTACACGCAACCTTACCCCTACCTTGTGAAGGTAGATAGATCGTTTCCGATATGAAGTGTAATTGTTCTTTAGTGGGAATTGCAACATTCATTAGTATTGTCAAATGAAGAAATGTTGGACCACATTTTGTAAATTAGTTAGGGAAGATTGAGAAAAGTTGTATAATTTGAATATGACATATTCAAATTACCTAAAAATACACATCTACACATATTAGAGTAGCATTGTATAATATCATTGTGACAAATGCAGTTCATAATGCTCCCTCTGTTCACTTTTACTTGTCATTATTTCACTTATTGAGGTCAAATTCTAAGGTAATTGATGTAACATCTGCAGTAAAATTCTAAGGTAATTGATGAATTCATAATTATTTTTTTCAAGAATTGATTTGTAAAAGGAACATTTTATTTTAATGCCATCATAATCAGAATTTGGATCATTTATCTCCACCACAATTGTCCTACAAATACATGTCACCTTCAATTTATGCTTATTGGTCTCAAATTTTATATTATTTGGTCCAATAACAAAGTTTTTCATAAAATACAGTTGAGTTTCTATATTTAAAATAATAATTTTATTTAAAATCCAAAGGAAGAAACATTTTTGAGCCACAAATTTGCAAAGGTGTTGATGTTTCTTTCAATGTAATTTGAAGTCCTTATAAAAATCATTGGGATCAAATGAAAAAAATTACATTTTTATAATGATGTACATGATATATACTTGCTTTATTTAAAAAAGAATGATCCCTTTTCGTTTTTTATAAAATTTTATTTTCACATTTTCACGTGGCATGTCTGAGGCCACAAGATTATTGGGCATTTTGCTACATTTGACATAGATTTAATTTAGAATGACAAAATTGAAAAGCATGTCATTCTTTTTGAAACGGAGAAAATATATAAGATGGATATGGACAAATTGGATTTCTAGTCATTGGCTGTCCAATGGCAGGGAGTCTTAAAGACAAGGTGGAAAATTCTTTTGGATAGCAAATAATGCCATGTCATCAATTTATACATATACCATAGAAAGAAAAGAATAATGAAATTGTACATAAAAATTGTTACTAGTTTTGTAGATGAAATACAGTAAGTTATTCAGTCTCCAAGGGTGTGTTTGGTATGCCAAAAAATATTTCCCTGAAAATAAGTGATTTTTTAACTTATCTTTTAATATTTTCTCTGTCCTATTTTGTGTGGCACCATTCCCATTTTAGTCCGTCCTAAAAAGAATGTCAGAATACTACAATTAGAAATAATTTAACTTGAAAATTTCCTTTTTACTCTTACACTTCGCTTGGATGGTTGTTATGTATTATATTGTGTTGTAATGTATTGTATTGTATCGTACTGTATTGTTTAAATGAATACAATATTTGAACAAATTGTATTATTCTCCATCATTACATAATGTCATATATCCGTAATTTGAATAATATACCTATAAGAAATTGTGGGGTATGTGGTACATACCATGAAAAGACAGAGTGAATGATAAAATAGAATTATCAAATAATAAATAAAGTAAAAACAATGAGAAGAAGATATTAAAGTAGCAACACAACCACAAAATCAATCTTTTCGTGGTTATCTAACGATGGAATTAAACGATATAATACAATGGAATTTAAGTAACAGTCAAAACAAACATTGTGTTTAAACTAACAATACAACGGGTAACAACCATCCAAACAAGGGGTTAATGAAATGAATCTCAAACTACACAAATATTTAAAAATTATTTTAGATCACAAGTTTTAAAAGTCTTTTTTTTTTTAAACACCGTGCCAAGTAAAAGGGTGAAACATAAAATGGTACAATAGTATTTGTTAAGGAAAAAAACAAAAAGTCTAGCACCTAGAAGTAGACAATTTCAGCCATACAATGAGTGAGAGGCTATCTTTCTATCTATCATCCATAATCTCATCCATTTTTTTCCCTCCATTCATTCATTCATAAACTCCCCTTCATCACTACACACTAACTGTACTGCTGCAATTCTAAAAGAAAACAATGGCTTTGGCTGCTTTCTCAGTAGCCAACTCTTCTCTCCAGGTTCTGTTATTGACTTGTTCGAGACTGAGGCATAGTTACGAATATCTTTGTTGATTTGTTGTCTTTTGATTTGACAGGTCAACAACAAAGGATTCTCTGAATTCTCTGGTTTGAAAGCATCATCAGGCGTTCCATTTGGAAGGAAAACTAATGATGACTTGTTCTCTGCTGTTGCCTTCCAAACCTCTGCTGTGAGTATTGTTATTCTACTACTTCTACTATTATTGCATTATAAGACAGTTTAAGTTTTGTGCACTGACGATGTATAAAAATTATACACAATCATGTTAGTTATAAGATAAGTATAAGTAAGTGTATGCAACTTAAATTCTTGAAAAAAATTAATGAAAAGAAGAATATGTATCCTTCATGTCTAGCTGTGATCAAGATTTGGTATCTGTTCTTTTTTTTTCTTGTATGTGCTACTTTTATAATGTTGAATGTTGATTATCGTTCAAGAACGATTTGAGAGAAAAGAAAAAGAAGCAGTCTCCACACAAATATGTTGATGCAAAGCCATTAATTTGAGAAGTTTGAAGGAAATGATCAAACAGTAATTGTTAAAGAAATGAATGATAACATTGTATAAACATCTAAGTTTTACTTCCGACCTATGTTATGTTGCTCGGACTCTCCCAAAATCCAATGCACCTGTTAGAATTTTTGAAGAGTCGGAGTAACATAGCTTCTTCCAACAATTATGGTCATTGTATAGCATGATGTTTCTTTTGGTGATTGGATTTTTTTTTATAAAATGTAGATTGGAGGAGGGAAGAACAAGAGGATGGTAACTCAGGCAAAGTTGAAAGTGGCCATCAATGGATTTGGAAGAATTGGAAGGAACTTTTTGAGGTGTTGGCATGGTAGAAAAGACTCACCCCTTGATGTCATTGCCATCAATGACACTGGTGGTGTCAAGCAAGCCTCTCACCTTCTCAAATATGACTCCACCCTTGGCATATTTGATGCTGATGTCAAGCCGGTTGGCACTGATGGCATCTCTGTCGATGGAAAAGTCATCAAAGTCGTCTCCAGCCGCGACCCCCTCAACCTCCCTTGGGGGTAAGTTCTTTCATACTAACATGTAGCAAAAATTATAGTGTAACGAAATTTACGTTATAAATTTTTAGCTCAATTGGTTATAGTAGTTTAGTTGTCATCTTTTCTCTAGTTAGAAATTTGCCTTACTATATTTTTGTTATCTATACTTGGTTTTTAAGGACGACTAGTGTAAAAAATTCTTTGGACTTTCAAATTTTCGATGTATAAAATTTCAAATTATCACAGAATAGCAATAGACTTTAGTGCATGAGGAACCATAAAACTTTGTATTATGATTCAGGGAACTCATATTATAAGTTGCCTAAACAGAATAGTAGTTCTAAGTTTTGATAGCCATGAATTATAGAGTTGGTGGTAAAAACACACCTAAATTATCACATTTTCGCGAGTTTCATCCCTCAAATATCCATTGTTCTATTTTACGTACTTAAATTATTACCTTTCTGCAAGTTTCATACTTCAACTAACACTCCCTTTGTATTAAAACACATCTCGATGCTGAGTTAGATTACAAGCACCCGTTGTCGATTGAGAACAAAATTTGGCCAACTCTGCACCGAGGTGTGTTTTAATACCAAGGGAGTGATAGTTTAGGTACATAAAGAGAACAGTGGATAGTTGAGGTATGAAGCTCGGGAAAAGTGATAGTTTAGGTGTGTTTTTGATCCTTAACTCTGAATTATAAGCATGCTTAATTTAGCTTATGTGGTGTCTGACATATAGTACTAACTTGAGATACCTAGTTAACATCAAGTTGTTCAAAATGTTTTCTGTAATTTGTTCAGAGATCTTGGGGTTGATTTGGTCATAGAAGGTACCGGAGTGTTTGTCGACAGAGAAGGGGCTGGGAAACACATCCAGGCCGGAGCCAAGAAGGTGCTCATCACTGCTCCCGGAAAAGGTGACATCCCTACTTATGTTGTAGGCGTCAACGCTGACCTCTACAGCCCTGATGAACCTATCATCAGCAATGCTTCTTGCACCACCAACTGCCTTGCTCCTTTTGTCAAGGTTCTTGACCAAAAATTTGGTAATACATCTTGATCTAGTTATATATGAGCATAACTAGACTATACTGTCAGTGTACATAACTTAAATTCATTGATAAATTATCTTTCCTTATCATAGGCATTATCAAGGGAACAATGACAACTACTCACTCTTACACCGGTGACCAAAGGCTTCTCGATGCAAGCCACAGGGATCTTAGACGTGCACGAGCTGCAGCACTCAACATAGTTCCAACTTCAACCGGTGCTGCTAAGGCTGTGGCTCTTGTCCTCCCAAGCCTAAAGGGAAAGCTCAACGGCATTGCCCTCCGTGTCCCCACCCCTAACGTCTCGGTTGTGGACCTTGTTGTGCAAGTCTCCAAGAAGACATTTGCTGAGGAAGTGAATGCTGCATTCAGAGAGTCTGCAGATAAGGAACTCAACGGCATTCTCTCTGTCTGCGATGAACCACTCGTGTCAGTTGACTTCCGGTGCAGTGACGTGTCATCAACCGTTGATTCTTCACTCACTATGGTCATGGGAGATGACATGGTTAAGGTTATTGCTTGGTATGACAATGAATGGGGTTACTCACAGAGGGTGGTTGATCTTGCTGACATTGTTGCAAATCAGTGGAAATAAAAGTATGAAAAGAGGAAAGCAGTACTATATATGAAATTGTGACTTGAATATATTTTCACTTTGTTTGTAGATTATTATTCCTTTTTGAAAATTGTAATGAGAACTAAAACAATTTTCCACATTGTGAAATCTCAGTTCAATAAAAGTTCCCTTTCTTGTCTTTATACAGTTCAATAAGACATGCAGAATGTACGAAAATGTTCTTTAATCTTGTGGTCTTACACATGACACGTGGAAATTTGAAAACAAGCAAGAGACTTTTTTTGTTATTTGAAACAGGACTAAAAAAAGAAAGCAAGACAAACAAATTGAAACAGAAGGAATACAAGATATTTTGTAGTTCAACATCATGTTATCAGGTGAAATGTTGCTCGAACTCTTCAAAAACATGCAAGATGTGTGTCGTATCCTCTAAAAGCTATGTATTTTCAAAGGATCAGACACATGAGCGACAACATTTTTGAGCGACTGGTAGAAAGAAACTTATTATACTCAAAGGTAACTACAACAAAGACATGGTTAATTCTATAACTAGAAAAGAACAAAATTTTCAACGTGCTCTTGAACTTCTTTCTGATTTCAGAAGAGCTTCCTTGATAGAGTACAATTGGGAAACAGTTTCAGCGATGTCCATTCTTTCAGCTCCAGAATATGCAGAACAAGCAACCCCGACTCGAAGAACAGAAGCCAGATACTCCTTATTCTGGTAGATACCTGTGTTTTTACCTTTCTCGTCTTCGTTGCTCCCATAAATAAGTGAGGGATCTATGACTTCAACAGCTCCATTAAGTAATGCATGTTTAGCAAAAGTTGGAAGGTCTAAACCATCCCTAAACATTCCATCAGTAGGCCTTTTTCCAGTGAACATTTCTAGCAATAGGATCCCAAAGCTGTACACATCACCACAAGTCGATAGCTCGCTTCCCATCCCATATTCTACAATTGACAGACAAAAAAAAAACAAAGAACAATAACTTTCTTAATAGGAACATAACTTAGTATCACTTGGTTTTATAAAAGTACTGGCAGTATGTGTGTAATAATTATTGAGAGATAGTTTATGATATTGATAAAGCAACTTTGTCAAAGCAAGTTATGGTTAATCAGTGTGGTACAAGACTATGCTGAAATAAGCACGACGCGTAAGTTATTCTGGCAGGATGGTTTTGCTATGAATATGTCATGTCAAGAAAAAAATGGAAGAAATGAGTTTAAAAAAAAAAGGCATCTCAAACTTGGCCGCAGGTGACAAGTAAGCGCTCCAATTTTGAGAGTGCACATCTAGACACCTCAACTTGGTCTCAACTGACAACTAAATACTCCAACTCAGCTCCACTGTGTCTTATGGACACCCGATGCTGACGTGACACATAATTTTGGAGGTGTTTGGATGTTCATATTGTAAATTGGAGAGTTCATTTGACAAAGTGGAGACGAGTTGAGGTGTCTAAATGTGGATTCTCAAAGTTGGAGTATTTAGATATCAGGCGAAGCCGAGTTTGAGTATTTGTTTTTGTGTTATGCCAAAGAAAAACTGTCACCTGGAGCAGTATAACCGATTGTTCCTCTAATGAGACTAGAGCTTCCTTCTGAAATAGAAGAATTTTGTGTAGTTGGTTGAAGGAACTTTGCCAAACCAAAATCACCAATGTGCCCGACCAATTGACTGTCTAGAAGAATGTTGCTTGGCTTAAGATCACAGTGAACTATTGGAGTCTCGCAGTGGTGATGAAGATAATCGATTGCAGAAGCAACATCGATAGCAATGTTGAGCCTTTGAAGAAAATTCAGCATTTTCATTTCAGCTGCCTGACTTGTATCTTCATCAAGTGGACCGGGATGCAACCAGTCTTCGAGGCTTCCATTATCCATAAACTCGTAAACCAAAGCCTTGAAATCGTTCCCTCGATAGTCAACTCCTGAACAAGCTGTGAGAACCTTGACCAAATTCCGATGTCTTATGTTTCTCAAGACTTCACATTCAGCCATAAAGCTTTTGGAAGCTCCATGTCGCGAGAGGTTTAGCACTTTCACCGCGACAACTATTCCTCCATCGAGAGTTCCTTTATAAACAGATCCATAGCTACCAGCACCAATCAAGTTGACCTCAGAGAATCCATTGGTAGCTTGAAGCAAACTTTGGTAAGACACATTTATGGGTGAGTCACCAATTGAACTTGAAACAGGCACCCTTTTCGGTTTCTTTAACAAGAAACAAAATAGTAACGTGATAAGCATACCAAGTCCCAGTATACTGGAGACAACAGCGATGACAATCTTGAAGATAAACCTCGAACCAAATTTTTTCGATCTTTTGATGTCACATTCTGGAAGGTGCATGTCAGGCACACCCCCACAAAGTTTTGGATTCCCAATGACTGATACTGCACTTGCATTCTTAAAGACGCCTTCATTTGGCAACACTCCTTCGAAATCATTGAACGATAAGTTCAAGAGTTGAAACTTGAAATCTTCCAAGTATTTTGGTATTTGGCCAGACAAATTATTTCTAGAAAGGTCTAAAACATGGAGACCTCGTAAAGAACTGAAAGGAGGAATAGTCCCTTGAAAGAAGTTCCCTTTCATGTCTAAGGCTTCTAGTCTCACACAGCTACCAATGGTACTTGGGATTTTACCAGTCAAGTTATTTATGGAAACATTAAGATATTCAAGATTTATCATTTTTCCAACTTCAAGAGGAATGAAACCATCTAAATGGTTCTCAGAAATGTCGACCGCCGCTAAGGAAGAGAGAGCAAAAAGTTCCTTAGGTATCTGTCCTGTCAGTTTATTTTGAGCAACATATATTTCAATCATGTAATTGCAGTTTCCTAAACTAGCTGGTATCTCACCGATGAGATTATTATCGTGCAGAAGGAGGATGGATACTACACTAAGATTTCCTAAAGATGATGGAATATTCCCTGAAAATCTATTCTGGCCCAAATCCAAAATCTGCAGTTTATTAACTTTCCCAAAATTGACTGGAATAATACCAGTAAGTAAGTTTTCCCTCACCTGAAAGTCTTCCACGTTGACGAACTTCCCAATCTCAGCTGGTATGTTACCGCGTATTCTGTTGTATGACAACTGCACAACCTGAAGCTCAGTTGAAAGATTTCTGAAGGATGCAGGCAGAACCCCTCCAAAATTATTGACATAAATCTCCAAAATTCTGAAATGAGACGCGTTAGTCAGAGAGGCGATGAAACTTAAATCATCTGGTTCTCCAGTTCCAAGATGATTCCACGTAATTGTTAACTGTTGAAGCTCATTCAGTTTCTCAAGACTTGGTACACTTCCTGTAAGTTTATTATCTCCAGCAACAAAATACATTAGCTTTGATGAATTGGACAATGTAGATGGGATCGATCCAGAAATGTTGTTCCCACCGATGATAAATAATTCAAGATTCGGGAGTGTGATTCCCAAACTTGAAGGAAGAGTACCTTGGATTTGGTTCATTCCAACATCAAATGTTGTGATGGAAGATATGTTGAAGATTTCATAAGGGATCGTACCTGTTAAATGATTTCCAGCTACTCCGATTTTTTCTAAGTTTTTCAGCTTCCCAAATGAGTCGGGGATTTTCCCCTGAAGACTATTCAATGGTGCATAGAATCTCCTCAATGATGTTAAGTTTCCAAAAGTAGAAGGGATTTCACCTGTCAAGTTGTTTCGAGTGAGTAACAAGTACTCGAGCTTGGACAAGGCGCCTAGCTCCGGAGGAAGGCTTCCAACTAACTTGTTACCTCCAAGGACAAGAGATTCAAGATTTGAGCACCTCGATAAATTTGAGGGAATATATCCATGAAATGAGTTGTTACCAAGATACAATTGTTGTAGCCTTCTCAAACGACCAATCTCCGAGGGGATTTCACCACGGAAGCTATTGTTTGACAGGGATAGAGACCTGAGGAAACTCATGTTCCCAATGAAGGGTGACAAAGGACCATCTAGTTTTTGGTTCGCAACGTTTAGTTGAATGACTCTTCCATGTTTATGACCACAAGTGACACCAGGCCAACGGCAAAAGTGTGTGGTTGCATTCCATGATTTCATATATCCAAAAGGGTCCATTATAGCTCCCTTGAATGCAAGTAGTGCTTGTTGGTCTATGTCATTGCCATGACACAATGCCATAGAAAAACAAACAAAAGTTGTAATGAAGAGTAGAAGAGAACTACTACTATTTACTAAAAGATTGGAGGAGAACAACCTTGAATCCATATGTGAATTCAGAAGCATAAAAAATTTGGTAGTATTTTTTCCTCTTAACACTGAAAAATATATAGAGGAGGCCAGCAAGCTATGTTGTTCCTTCTGTATTCAAAACAGTACCAGAAACAGTAAAGAAAGAAACGAAATTATATAAAAGTATCTGAGTCCACAGAATTCACTGTGTATCCTTAAGGAATTTAATCCCCTTGTTGTACCTGAGGTTGTGGATTATTTCCTCGCAGGATAAAACAGATAACCTATTACGAAAGTAGTGGTACCTCAAACATCTGTAATTTCAACGAACTCAAAAATCAGCAACAGATTCACACGCAGACTCAAATTTTTATCGGTAAGAGAATGTATGCAGAAGAGGAGGAAAAATTCGATATCTAAAAAATGCAAAAAGTCTCTCTATTTATAGCCAATGTTGGGTGCGCAAAATTTGAAAGTAAGTTAAACTAATTAATTCTACAAATTAACTTAATTAATAAATAATCAGAATTAATTAATAATTCACTAATTTGAGATTAATTAAATAAATTTTGTCCAAAATATTTATCAATGAATCATTTGCCAAAGCTGAGCGACAACGACGGCGCAAATGGTCCCCTCTACTTGACACTTTAAGAGCTAGAGGAAGTGCTTCTTAATATAAGAACAACTTTTCCTCTATTCTACCGATGAAGGAAAAATGACTCTTCATTTTCCCTTTACTTGGTTCCCTCACATTTACTTATTCTTCCAATCTTTATTTCCCAATTCACACCTTATCACTTTGACCCAACAAGCTACACGTATACACGGAGCTAGTATGCCAATTACGGGTTTGACAGAACTCGGTAGCTACAACATTTATGTTAAAAAATTTAAAAAAATCACTTAATATGTATAAGCAATATTTATCAAGAATCTAGCAATTTCTTAAAAAAACCTAGAATCTATAAACTCAAAATTCTAGCTCTGCCTCCGACGAAACAACCTAGTATGACTACACAAACAGGTCAATTTGGTATAGAAAATAAATGCTGTTATTTGAAGCAACTAGACCAATCATGTTTTATCTTGCAAATGCATAAATGACTAATTATTTATGGGCAAAGTTAACTATGATGTAATTCCCAAGGTCTAGCTTATTAAAATCTGCAAAAACTTGGTACTACTTCCGTCCCATGTTATATGGACACTTTCCATTTTACACGATTATTAAGAAATTATTAATACACTAGTAAACTTTACTATTTTACCCTTCATTTATATCAATGTATATTAAATTCAGTTAGAAAAATTATTAATACACTAATTAATGGTTGGGGGTAAAATGAAAAAAAAAAATTAATTATATCTTAATTTAGTAAATACTCATATAATATGAGATAAATATTTATAGAAAGATGTTCATATAATATTGAACTGAGGGAGTATCAACTTGTTATAAAATAGTTTAACTTTATTATTAGTAGTACTTATTCATGATAGGTTGACTATGATGCAATTCCCAAAGTCAAACTTTTAGAATATGCTAAAACTAAGGGTGTGTTTGGTGTGGCAAGAAAATGTTTTCGCTTTTTCTATGTTGGGTTCGTCAAGATTCTTGGAAAACATTTTCTCTAGAAAAACGTAAAATGAGGAAAATGACTTACTATGAAAAATAAGTTCTACAAGTGACATTTCCCCATACCTCACTCCCACCTCTCATAATATTTCACTAAATTATGTACGATATATTTTGCTTACGTATCAAAACAAGAAAATAAGTTAGAAAAACACTTTATTTTTAGGAAAACTATTTTCTTTGTACCAAACACACCCTTGGTTCTCAACTTATTTTAAAATATTCTAACTTGATCATCACTTTTTAATGAAGCATCCTTGTTGGAGAAAAGTGAGACTTACACTATATAAGTAGGATCCCCATATACCTCACTATAATAAAATGCATTCTCTTTTTGAGTCTTTTTATTTTATTTTTTTAAATGGCAACACAACTAAATAAAATAATAATTTATAAATAAATAAAAAAAATCAATTCTCTCCAAATTTTAGGGTGTGTTCAGTGCTAAGAAAAATATTTTCTAAAAAAATAAATGATTTTTTCCTTATTCTTTTATGTCGGAAAGTAAAAAATATTATTTCAAAATTATTCGTGTATTATCTATAGATGAATACTATGAGTGTAAGGGTGTGGGGTGATGGTAGGGCTAGTTTGAACATGAGATTGTGTTGAAGGATAGATAAAACACAATTAACGTAGAATTTATTTGTGTAACTTATTTTTCTCATTTTCAAGAAACTTGTTTTTTCAAAACATTTAACGAGATGAAAAATATTTAAAAAATATATTTTTTTAAACGAACACACCCTAACAATAAACTCCATTTTCTTTTCCTAATTTTTCCATCTTAGAAATTCTTAAAAAATTGATTTAAGTGGGGTATTTTTACCAAAAGAAAACTTAGTAGAATACACCAAAAAAACTCAGAAAAGTCGAGTCCTCATTATTCATTCTTCCCTTATAGAGAAATAACTCATTTGGATCCTAAATTTTTTGAAAAAATATTAAATTTTACTGTTTTGTGATTCTAAATCTGATTTTTTGTTTTTTGGAAAATAAGCCTAAACCTGATTTAAAAGTATTCAAAATGTATTAAATCAAACTATATCACATAGAACGAAAAAAATAACTCTTCTTCCTTTCCAGAAGGAAAATACTTCCCCCTTCTGCATCAAATTAGTTCTCAATGCCCCTTGGGTGCGGAGTCTATTTGTTAGGGGGTGGGGGGGGGGGGGGGGGGGGGGGGGGGGGGGGGGGGGGGGGGGGGGGGGGGGGGGGGGGGAGGGGGGGGGG